>CP139505.1:135593018-135612324 GCA_021014915.2 Artemisia tridentata subsp. tridentata | reverse complement strand
CCTGATAATCAAGTTCCTAAAACTGAGGATCCAAACATCACTGAAGTCGTTCCTCTACAAAGCTTCATGCCAGGACCCTCAACCTCCTTAGCTCTCGTTGTTGTTACTACCACTCCAATCCCAACTGAAGCAACAACAACAACCGAGTTCCCAGAAGTCTCATTCAGTACTCCCACTCCCACTGACAAAGGAAAGGGAATAATGGAAACTGAAGACTCTCCTCCTAAGTTAGTAAAGGCACCAAGAGAAAGGCGTCCTGACCCAGATGAACCTTTTGAAGTCGTCCTAGATGATGGGAGAAGATTCAAGGGAACTAGGGAAGAAGTGGCCGCAGTCCTGGATGAACAAGACAAAGCCAGGGCCGAAAGACTCAGTAGGCCAATGATTGCTGAAGTGGCCAAGGAGGTCATCAAGGAAACTGATCAGGTTATCAGGGGGGAAGAATTCCTCAAGCTTCAGGCTAACCTAATAAAAGAACATAATCTTAAGGTCAAGCTCAACAATGAAAGGAAGAGGAAGACTTATGAGAAGTATTTGTGGTATATGACGAAGACTAAGGGTGAAGGCACCATAACCGATATGACCATTCACAACACCAAGCCCATAAGCATTACGGTGAACAGAGGGCCAAGGAAATCTGAGAAAAACACTCCCTTCAAATTCTCAGATTATGGGCTAAAAGAATGGGACATGATGGGGCCCATCCTGAGGAAGAAGCAAAGCAGGATCATTCCTGATCTTCTAGCTACCCTGAGCAGCAAATATGAGGAAATGGAAAGGGTGGCCAAGAGCCTGGGAATAGATCATGAGAAGGCACTTGCTTCTCATGGACTTGCAATTCCTGAACCTACTCAGAAGACTGGGAAGAAGAGGAAAGCTGTGGGACAGGAACTGAACAATTCATAGCAGCTCTTCAATTGCAACAGAACTCCTTCTCAAGGGGTCAAGTTTGTTCCCAACCAAGTCATCAAGCTTCCTGAGTATGGTATCTTCTTCGTCGATGAGTTTGACCAACAGGCCTTTCAAAGAGTCAGTGATATACACCTTGTGGAAACGACAACTCTTTTGGCATACAAGCTAATGGCACTTCACGTGAAGAGCCCTGAAAATGAAGAGTTTATCAAACTGATGGATAAGATGATGAATGAAAGACCTGACAAGGAGAAGTTGGTGTCTAAGAAGGCTAAGTTGGAGCTCATGGGAATCTTGGAAGCCTGAGTACAGATCCCTGAGCATTATGTTTAGATTATAGGACTTTGTAATGATATGAATAAAATGATGGCCCACGTTTTGTTATATCAGTGTCCTTTATTAGCTTTCTAATAAACTCAGTGTGAGAAGAAGCCCATTTGCTCACTCACATTGAAAAAACACTTAGGCATAATTTATATCCAAATAGGGGGAGATTGTTGGGTCCATTCAGTACCCAAGCGGCCATACAACAAGGATTTGAATACAAATTAGCCCAAGTGTTAAACAACCGTGAACACTCTCAGGTCACTGAGTGAACAGTCACTCAGTGAGTTATCTTCAGGATGCTTAGGACGAGTCTAAGAAGAAAGATTCACCATTCAGGAAGGCGGAACTCCCTGAGTGTTACTTAAGCCAAAGAAGAAGATAATGGGTTAGTGAGTGATGACAATAACTCACTGAATCCCAGTCTCCTCAACAACTATTATAATTGAAGACTAAAGACTGAAGACAAAGACTGAAGAATCTGAAGTCTGAAAGAAAGGCGGGACAAGGCGGGAAGAGTTTAAAAAGATAAGGAGAAGTCCTTATCAGGCCAAAGTCAAACTTTCCCTGAAAAGCTTGAGAACAAGAGCAGTGTCATCACTGTCATTCGGAAAGCAGTATTAACCTATTCCCAATATAGATTCTTGTAACAGTGACAAAATACTGTTGTATTTTGTCATAAGTAGCTAGGTCATTATGTTTGTCTTTTCAGTCACGGGTGCTCTTTTATACATGTGTATAAATAGGATCATAAGGGAGAAAAGTGGATAAGTTTTGTGCATTAAAAGCTTAGACTTTCACAAAACTACTTTTCTCCCCCAAAGAGCAACCTAGTCCCTGAGATAGCTCAGTGGTTCATTTATTGTTGCCACTCAAGCATAGCTTGAGTTTAGTGAGGAGAACATACCATACCTTGTCGTTTCAATCCCAAGTGTTATTTTCGCTAACACTTGGGTATAGATTCTTTTGATTAATTTCTAATAAGAATTTAAACGTTGAAAAACTTGTGTTTTTATCTTTACGTTTTACTTATTTGTCTAAATAAATCAATACATTAAATCAGTCATGGAATACAATTAGATTAACTTTGTAGTTAGTTCTACTTGTGTAACGGGAACAACACCTTTGTTATGCTATGCAGTTTAGGCATATTGTTTGCCGTAGCCTCGGTTGTATGAGCTTAGTGTTAGCATGCGGTTAGTGTGTGCGTGCTGATTTATTTACTATGGTCCATATGTGGTTATTTACTATAAACCTATGAACTCACCAGCGTTAGCTGACTTTTAACATGTTTTCTCAGGTGTTTGAGTATGTATTCGATGAAGGCATGGCATGGTATCGGTCATAACTACCAGAAGTGTTTTTACACGTGAATTAAACTCTGATTGGGATAGTCATGTTAAATGGGTCTTGTTTTATTTAAACAGAACTTGATGTATGTCATTTTAAATTTGAAAATGTAAACTATTCTCAAAACGGATTTTCAAATCCGTTCTCTATATCTGTGTGTTGTGATTACCAATTTAGTAGCACCCAAACATGTATGCTTCCGCAAATCCAGATTTTTGGGGGTGTTACATATGCAATCACATTTGTGTTTCTTGGAACAACATGATTTTCAGTATACTAGTACAGGAAACATGCGAGTCTTGATGGAGGAAACGAATGAATAACGTTTTCTTGAAGATTAAAAGAGAAACTAACTACATATAAATTGTTAATAAATTTGTGGTGCAAACAAAAAAACCAAAAATTTAGCAAGAGAGCCTAGCTAACACGTTAGACCATATTTACATATGCCTAAAGGCCTAAACCAAGAGACTACGTAACCAGTGTTGCAACTTCAGCTACATCAGTTTCTTCAACCCTTGTCAAATGCATATTGTACAAATACTTACTGCTTCGGTAAGTTGAGAGGCCGTTCACTTTGAATTAAGTGGATAGGAGAATTATCAGGAAGGTGGATCATGTTTTCAGAAGAATCTTTACTTAACTGCACCAAAATTTGCAAACTTCAGAATAAAAAATAACAAAACAAAAAGAAATAGATGATAACAAATAAGGATATACACAGGTGTTGAATGTATTACTCTTTGTTCATTGGAGTTTTTCAGCTCACCAAGTTGAAGATCCTGCGATTGGACTTGTTGCTTCTTCTTTTCATGTAAAAGGACAATTACGCATTTACACGTGAAAAACATCAGAATCAGAGCCAACGAAGATAATATAATGGATTCGATCACAATCACTGATCCGAGAGCTGTACATCATGTAATATAACCATTATCAGTAAAACAGTTCTCTTCTTTAAGGATGCAAAAATTAAATATCATTAATTGCATAAAGAGAAACACAAAGAACTCGAATGTGAAACCACGCATCTCTAGAAATTAAAGTAGAGTTGGTATGCTGTTGATTGAAGTAAATTTGTGTACCAAATAAAAAATGTTTATTCCGTTCGTTCATGAGAATAAATAAAAGTTAGATGCATATTAAATCAACTTACAATGAGCTATCACTGAATTTATTGGCATCCTTGATATCAAGTTTATGGTAGCTTCAGCTTCAAGAGGCACTATCTTCATGTCTGCACAATCTGGATAGCACCCATACCACCCCATATCATTGACACGCACTCTCATGACTCCAGCATGTTTGCCTCTCTGTACTCACAGATAATCAAGTAGTCAGCTGACATGATACCAAAAGTGGCAAACAATACAAAAAACTTCCAATGTGAATATATGTAGTTTTCATCTGACACTGCTAGAATAAAATGTTGATACTAAAAACACAAATATAAGGCTCACAAAGTAAATGAGTTGGTGAAGAAGAGTGTTGCTGTCATTAATTGTTCCTTGGATTCTAATGCCTTTTGCTTTGACAGTAAAGTGTCTTGAAATTTGAACAAATGTTATAAGGGGTTGCCAGTGTTTGCTATTCTCAAACTTCAATTCAGTTTTGCTTATAAGCTCGGCTGGCAGCTTAGCTGAAAAATATCCAGAAGTAACTTCCACAGAAAACATGACCCGAAACTGAGTTTCAATGCCTGCAACTTAAACTGGCATTCATTAGATATCCATAAGGAACAAACTGTTTTAGTACTACATTTATTTTCTGTATTTACTATTTATTTTTTCATTCAAAGTATTCGAATCGAATAAAGAAGTTAATACTTTGACGTTGTAAGTAAAGTCCAATGTACCTGGAAAGTGAAGAAGATCTGGATCCCCAACAAAGAAGTTAAACTTGTCTCGCTGTCTATCAAAGATCAGGAATCCTCCATCTTCATATTCGTTCTCCAAGATAATGAACTTAGGTACATCAATAAATGGAGCATCATTGACTGGTTCCACAACGATTTTAACATTAAAATCATATTTTCCATTTGTATTGATGGTGGAAATTGTAATATTATCATTTCCATAAAAGTTTTCCTCTCTGTTTAATAAACAACAACATAAGTAGTCGATATATGCAACTTTATCACCATTATTTACACATTAAATATACTAGTTACCCAATGTATTGGAGTGACTGGATGGCAAGGTTGATGACTTCCAAACGACTGGTTAAATACAAGTTTCCGACCTTCCCTTCCTCTTTACCGAAGGAAAGTTCATTCCACATTGGATCCCAAAGTTGCATCAAAAAAGGGGAAAGAAAAATTGCCCCGTGTTGTGCACTGAACTTAACAGAGAAGTTCTCCTGGAAATCTGAATATGTGAGCATAAAACCTTGAAAACCGCTGTAAAAAAGATTATCAGTACACTGGTACTCAAATCCAGAAAGTTGAAGCGTATGATAGCTTACCCAATTTTAGGACTTAGTGTGTCTTCGGTTGCTTGCAACACCCGTGGAATAGAAACAAACTGTGGAGGAATAATGAGAACATCTATGTTTACACTAGCAGAAACATTGATGCCATTTACATCCAAAAATGTGTATGTCAATGTATCACTTCCATAATATTGCTTGTATGGTGTATATCTGAGGAGATTTTCATACTGCAATATTGAACCATGACTGGGCTGCCAAAACGATGTATCAGTCTGGCAAACTTATAATTGTTCATGCAGTCATATAACTTTAGGGTACTAATATTCAAACAATACCATGATACAATGCGCCCTATTTAACATTTCATCTGTTTTGGTATAGAGGGATAATTTTGTCAATATTTCAGTTATTTATGTCCAATTTTGAACTTTGAAATTTTGATCTAACCTGTCAAAATTAAACACGTCTTTCATAGAGGATATTGCTTGTCAGTTATTTAAAATTTTGATAACTTTCTCTCTAAACCATGTTTTTTATACATGTTTTTTTTCTAGTGGACAGATGGAACATGCAATAACAGAAATGTGGATCAACAATAACAACTACATTAAGGGAGTTGCAGAATTATTAGAGGCTTCAAACGATACCTTCTGCAATCCTATGATTTTTGCGTCTCCACCAGCAAAGAAATCATTTTCTAAGGCATAAAAACTTATGGACTGATCTTCCCAGACATCAATTCTATCATCCTGAGCTTTAGGAAAGATATCCGCTGAAATATATATATGTTTCAGTACTTGATTAGAGACTGCCAATTTCAAGCATTGGAACTCTACGTTATATATGCGTGTTTCATTTAGACTTACAGTTATACGCAATCACCTCCAAAGGAAAGGGCGAGAAGCGTGCTCCATTAAACGAAACAGATATTTCGTATCTGCCGGGATCCACCATTACATAGCCCCCGGTGTATGTCCCATTATAATTTTCAATAAATCCGCTAGTATAGGAATGTGTTCCGTTAACTGAATCTATCTCCACTGCCAATTTTTCTTGTTGTGACAAGACTGGATTAGAATAAGAATCCATCAGTTGCACTATCATGTAATTTTCAATCGAAGTTGAGACCTTTGGTTCATATTTTACAACTTTTGACATTGACAAATTGATTTCGCCTGCACCAAAATTAAAGAACATAGTAGAACTTTACCATAATGAGAATACAATAATTGTTCACTAGATTACAATACAATAGATGATTATATATTATGCTTAGATATAGCATAAAGATACCTGAAACTACGACCGCTAAAAATGGTTGACCATTATTTAATGGAATGTTGCCACATAATATAAGAATTTCATGTACTTCTCCCTTTTCAGGCACATAAACGACATCGAAATCGCTACTCCTTGTTTTCCAGTTCTCAACGGACTAAATATGAATAAATAATAAATAAATATAAGAAGCTGCCAGTAGCCTTTTTGTCTAAAACATAATGTATCTAATAACGGGATATAGAAAGTACTTCTTACGTTGTTATATGAGTAAAAAGATGGAACAGAAGCAATCCCCGTGTGACCAAATGCACCATAACTGAGCATTTCCGGTGGCTGAGTATCTGTTTGATATATGTTTGGTATAAATTGAAGGCCCGGTTTTTTCACTTTTTTCTCTTTTTTCTGTGAAATAACACCGTACATGTTTGCTTGTCCTGTTTTGGTCATTCTATTTATTTTTCTATAACTGAATCATTAAAAGATGGTTATGTGTCCATTTGAATCATTTCGTAGCTAATTCCTCAAAACTCCGCTACAAAAGTTGATGGTTTCTATACAGTAATTTAAACTTTTGGTATACAGCTGTTAGATTTATATATAATGTTATGTTTTAGATAAAACAGTTAAAAATACGGGTTACAAAATGACCCAAATATGAAACACATCTTTAATGAATCATATCAATGTTCAAAAAGTTTCAATGACTAAAACGGGACAAATTCAAAGTATGCTGATAAATTTTGAAATGAAAACCTAAATTGAGATATATTTAAGATGATGTAACTTATACCATTGACAGAAACCTTTGGGTATATTTGTGGATAAACATGAAGCGAGAGCGAAGGCACTGTAATTTGTACTTCAAGCCTTTCTAACTCGATTGGAGAAGATAATCCATGAGTATCCCGTAAATATACACTAAACTTGGTAACATCCCCGGCTCGTGAGCCAGTTATACCAGATCCATTGACAATACTTGTGGTTCCATTACAATATCCTATTCAATTATAAAGCATATTAGAAATCATCATCATATTAACAAGGTAAAATTCCATAATATAGTAAATTATTAGCAACTCCTTTTATAGAATGCCCAAATTGGTAATTGTACTTATATGTTTACAGGTAACTAAACTTTTTGACACTGATTCTTTCGGTATTTATAGTGTACAAAAGTAGTACAGTAATGACTAAACAGCAGTATAAAAACTAAATGCTAGATAGAAGCAAAAGAAATAAAAACTTTAATTACCAAATTAGCTCATTATCCTAACTTTAACTACTATGTTAGACCATTTTGCAAACAAGGTTTTAACGATATTGTTCTTTTAACAAACATACATCATAATGAAGAGAAATGTATTTTAGCGCACCTACAAAAACATGAAATTCATATGGCATATTCAAGATATGTTTCTTCGTAGTCTCATCTGAGATGATCATGATGAAGTCTCCTGGTTCAGCAGTTGTGAAAGAAAAAGACTGAATGCCCGGTGATACCTCCTTAGATCGCAAGTCACCAATGGGATAAGACAACTTTGTCCCCTTATTCACAACTTGAATATCAAAATCGTGAAATCCTGGAACAAGGTTCCCATATTTATCTCGCTGGTGTATAAAAGTTTCCATCCTAGATGAAAGCTGAAAAGATGTTGCTTCGGTCCTCCACTGTGCCACACAGTTGCCGACATTTCATAAAACTTTAGCATTCAATTTAATAAAATTATGATCATTTATTACCATATGTTACTTAAACCACCTGGGTGAACTTTTAGAGGCAATGGGGAATTAATCAAGCTTTCGTTTTGGTGTTTTATGTGAATAGAAAGACGTCCTGCTGTGACTACGACAAATTCGTAGGAGAGATAACCAAACTTGTTCCATCCTTGGAACTTCACATCCACCACGTTTACATTCGAGCCATTATCATAAGTTGCAGATACCACAAAATTGTAAGTCTTGTGTCCTTCACTGTCTGACGTTACATTGTTACCGAATGCATCTTTAGGCAGTATCAAGACCGTAGCTTTCGTCCCAACTACAAAATTGTTCATTGGTTCCATCCATGAGACAATGCAGCCAGGCTCGTAGATTTCACCTTTGTTTTTAAAAAATACATGTATCATTAACAATTTTTTAGCTTATTGTCAAAAAAATAGTGAAAAACTGATAATAAAACTTTACGCAAATAAGCTTATAACGAAAACCTGGTAAAGCATTATAATGCAAAGTGTGGTCCATGATTCTGAAGTGATCCTCGGTGATAATCATATAGTACGCCCCGACCATAATTGGCACAAACATAATCCTCCACTTACTCAGATCATCACCGAGATGTGAATGAATCCCAGTAATGAAACTACTATTCCCCTTTATGGATTGCACCGAGACGTGTGGATTAAAAAGATGTTTGTCTTGTTCATTCTTGAAACCTACATAAAACTTCATCGTAATAGTTGCAGTCTCACCTACTCTAAATTCATTCCTATTATCCAACCAACCAAAAAACATACCAGGACTCAAGTTAATACCATCTGCCAAAAAAAAAAAAAAAAAAAAAAAAAAAACATTAATTAGACTCTTGATGTAGGTTGATAATGACTGTTTACGGCTTAACCCGTTAAACTATTTGCGTTGTAGTATTCTCGTAGATGTTAAGTACCTGATGTTGGTATATTAGGAAGGATTAAGCAGGTGATCATGATAGCAATGATAATGAACGACTGATGAGGCATGAAATAAGTCATTTTTTTTACAGATTTGATGGATGTAAAGTTGAAAAAGATGAAGAATGTTGCATGAATCATGATTAAAAGGCAGTTGCAATTTTAAAACGTGTTGAGATGGAGGGAAATCAGTTATGACTATTTTTTGTGCTACTTTTTATCCTATTTTATTGCTAAAAAAAAAAAAAAAAAAAAAAAAAAAAAAAAAAAAAACTTAGGGTTTGTAAGTTTAACAAAAAAGATCTCACTTGGGTTTGAAGAATTAAACCAGATATAGAGACTGGCCCAAATACATGCCCAATAACATGCTCTGGACCAGCCCATACAAACTGATACACTCACCCAAAAAATGCAGTTGGAACAATTATGGACCACTTCCCAAACGTTATTCTTGTACTTTTAGTTTTTCTACAACTAGTATATTACTAAAATACACAAAGAAAACACACAGGAAACAACTTTAATCATCACACTTTAGCTTTACAAAATAACGAGTCTATTGTTACTACCTTTGATATATTATATCCAGTTCATCCGAGCTGGTGAAGAGGCGAATTACTATTCATCCATCATTTTGTCCAGTTTATAAAAATCAGTGAAAACAATAGATCATCATTGCATTGTTCGACTGACCGCATGCATGTGGTCCAGAATGTGAGTGTTCGTGCGTGACAATATCATACTTGAGTTTATGCATCAAAACATAACTCATCAACAGTTTATTGAGCAAAATAAGATTATTAGTACATTTGTGTCAACCGGTGGTGTTAGGTGCATAAATATATACAGCATAATCACACAAACAAAAGAAATTTACATTGTCCAGTACATTTAGGAGAAGGACCTAGCTACACAGAACAGTCAGGAGAACATATCTTACTTTGTATACGTACAGTTGTTTCAAAACTGCACTTCCATCTACCTGTTGAAAGGTTAAACCCCGCAGGTTATAACTATTATTCATGCACATTATATAGAGATTACATGACTAAACCCTAACGGACCCTAAGCTCACAGACCGGGCTTGGGTCGACTATCCTAAACCGTAATATAATCTCTAATACTACCTACCGCTTACACATATTACTTTGACACTCTGCTTTGGGTCATACTGCCAAATGTCATCTCTACTCAAAATCCATTCAGGTTGCCAACAATTCCAACTCACACTATTACACACATCCCAAATGCCGGTCGGGTAAAAATCGATTCAGGTTGCAAAGTTGCCAACAATTACGCATCCCAAATGCCAGGTCGGGTGAAAATCAATTCATGTTGCAAAGTTGCCAACAATTCCAAGTCATGCTATAACACATGTTCATTACTAGCAAACTTATTTTGTCGACAGCAAAGAAAAAACACGAGCATTATACATTCACATTATTTATAAAAAAGTTTTCCTTATGAACTGATGATACAACATCTAACTGAACACATTGTTTCAGTAACTAAAACTTAAAAGAATCATATTTTCTATATTAATGCCTCAGTAATATGGCTACAGATAAAAATCTAACATTAGTCTTGAAAAATCACTTAAAATACGATTGATCAAATTTATCCAGCAAATCTAGATATTTAACTTGGATGCACTAGATTTTTGCACCTGCTATTTTTGCACCAGTGATAATGGTAATTATAATTTAGTCATGTTGTAAGATTCCATGAAGTTCCAAGCAGTTAGGAGGAATATAGAAGTGTGATGTGATAAGCCACATGCTGAGTAATGGTCTAAAAACTGAAAAAGGGACCCTCTTGTGACATTTAATATATAGTGTGGGTGGGTGCTCATGTTTTGTAATCGCTATCAAGCTCCTCGTCCATATGTTTTCCCAGTGCGTTTCACTCAGTTTAGTAATCTATGAATCGGCATTTCCATCTTTTCAAATTCACATGCCATGATGGTAGCAATTACGGGTCATGACCCCTTACTATCAACATGCACGGTAGAATCAGATTACCTTTAACACTAGAAAGAAAGTTAAGATGGAAACATGACGGTTTTTGGTGGGACCAAACACTATGTTGGGCGAACAATATATGTTATGAAAAGGGTCTAGATGAGATGGATATCGTGTGATGGATGTACGTGGGATATCATCCTAAAATCTAATGTTTTCTTTTGACTCTAGAAAATTATGTATACAATATGATTATAGTTTGTATCTTAATAGTTATAACATGTGCTAAAAGAGAAGCATAATCAAGTACTATATCGATGATGACATGGGGTCCACTGTAACGTTGATTACAAACAAGCAATCATTTATAAAAGTCCACTAATTCATCAACTAGAAATTGAAACTATAGTCTATAATATATTTTGGAATTTAAATAACTTAACATTCAAATAAATAAATAAATATCAAAGAGCAAGTAGCGGAAGCAAGGATCTTAATTTAATACATACAAAGTATTACCGAATATTAAATAGGAACGTACCGTTATGATCCTAGCAAAAATAAGGATAAAATCTTCTTTCTCCTCCACTTGAACAATCAAACGGATTAACGTGGAACCCCTTACCTTTTGTTCCACAATCCAAGATTAATATCTAAAGTAAGATATTACTGAGCTCTCGAACACACGTACTATTACTCGATCAAAGGTTGATGCTAGTGAATGAACACGATTATTAAACCAAAACTATTTTGTTCAATAAACCTTGAATTTATTATTCAAGAAGGAAGTAAATAATATATACATGCTATACGATACACATGTATATGTCATATGGTACAATCATGCCCATAATATCTTATAATATACATAAGTCAATATTATCATACTCCATGATAGATCACGATGCATGAATCTGAATACATAAAGAATTGACTTTTTGAGCATTAATATTGTCGACTGTTCATGGCTTGTCTAACAACCACAATATATAATAAGTAATATTATAATGTGTCGTTCTTTTTTTCTTTTTGAGTATCTATCAAAAAATCGTATCTTTTGAGAGCTAATGAGGAGTTTATATAGCCTCCAAACTTGTTCTCCAAGTTTGAGTCTAATACCTCCTCAAGTTCCAAAACTTGACACTCAACCCCCTTCATTATTTACTTTGTGTCCAAATAATTAAACTATATAACAATTATACATATTAATTATTCCTTTGATCATTCATACGTAAAGTGTGCAATCCCTCAGTCCCGGGTTCGATTCTAGTCATACACGATTTAATATTTTTCCAAAACTCTAACAGCTCCCACTTGGAAATCTATTAAAAGCGGTAATGACATTGGTTAGCGTCTAGCAACACGCCAATGCCCCTAGTACAACTCGGGTGGTGGCCTCCTGGAAAAACCACTTGATGATTAATCATCATACTTATCCTTTTGTTCTAATACTACATTAATAAAGATATGGATCTAAGTCATTCTTTATTAATAATTATGTTTCTCGTTGTTTATGATTGAGCAAGATTACCAAATCATCTGAACTATTCAGGGGAGATCTTGGGTGCGGCCGCACAAACATCTTGTCAACCCTACGAGGGGCCCAACAGTATTAAACTCCAAACAATTTGAAGGAACAAATTCTATCTTGACTACGAGCATAACACATGCACTTCGTAACGCTTCCTAAAACAATCCGTATAGCTACCAGTTACGTATAGCGTTAAATTGAATCAAAGAAATGCACTACATGCATGACAGTTATCTGGCATCTCAAGTCTGAGGATAACTATATACTCATGATTTACTCGATGACAAGATCCATAAAGTAAACTCATGTGGCGGGATTAAGTCCTATATTCAAACAATTTGAATATCATGTGAAATTGGTATGACAACGCATCAATATACTTTCAAGTATATTATACCAATACTCAGATTTACCTTAATTTAATGATATTCCCATATCATTAACTGGCAACGGACAGTTTAGAATATATAAATATATTCAAGGATATAAACATGCAAATATATGATATATTATTAAGAAAATGATAAACAAACATAACCATTATTTTATTTCATTAAAATAATAACTGTTCAAAACGTCCCATTATCCAAACACTAAAATAGATCAATGCATGATAATTCCAATTAATAAATTATGCCTCAAGTCATGTCAAAACTGTAATTAAGGAGATTAATAAATTGCTAAAGGGATTCTTGTGGTGTCAAGGGGAACTAACTAAGGGAAAAGCCAAAATTTCATGGGATAATATTTGCAGACCTAAGGACCAAGGTAGCTTAGGTATTAAAAACTTACAAACATGGAATGAGGTGCTGATTTGTAAGCACCTTTGGAACATTGCTGCAAAAAAGGACACATTGTGGGTCTAATGGATAAATGTGGAGAAGCTAAAAGGGAAAAATATATGGGAAGTGTCTCAAGATAGTAATAGCAGTGTTGGGTGGAATAATATCCTAAAACTTAGGGAGAAAATAAGAATGCATGTTGGATACAAGATTGGCAATGGGAAGTTAATCTCAGCTTGGCATGATAAGTGGTGCAATGAAAGTCCTTTGAGTGAGTTCATATCTGCTAGGGAGATTTATAATGCAAGATTTACAAGTGATTATACAGTAGATAAACTGATCAGAGATGGTAACTGATGATTTAAACTTTTATATGAATTAAGCTACTAAAGATTAACCACTAATTACCTACTAGATCTAGAGAGAGAAAGCTAGAGAGAGAAAGATCTAATGATAAAATAAGAGAGAATTTCTCTTACACTTTTCCAACACACACCTCTCAAATGAGAGGATTACACTACTTATAGTCTCCCATACATAAGGGAAGGGAAGTGTGCCGTCTTTACATATTTCACTAATTCAACATTAACATAAATACTCATCCTAAACTAGATGGCACACTTCTACTATCCTGTAGACTATATTTTTACGATTCTAACGAGCTATTACATGACATATTACAAGACTCATTGACTCGATAATGATCGTCACTTTAAGCATACCCAACAATCTCCCCCTAATTAAGGGACGATCATTGAGATCTCTTTTTTATTACATTTATGATCATCACTTTTGCATTTCCAACAATCTCCCCCTAAGGGTTGATCATTGAGATCTCATTCTGTGACATGTGGGTTATGGGTCCATCAATAGAATTGGATGATCATTTATCTTCTTTGATACTTGTTGCCTTGAATTTTGAGTCTTAGTGTAACAGCTTTGCTAGATTCTTTGTTCCAATCATGCTTAGTGATTTTACAACCTTTGCTTCTTTTGGCTTTGACGTCTTCAAAATCTTTGTTCTTTGTTCTTGATAGTGATGTGATACGATATGGTAGTAATCTGCCGTGTTCCAACGATCTTAGCTTCCAGTGTCTTCACGTCTTCTCCACCATGCTCATATATCTTTTGACTTTGGTTCTTTAACTAGTTCTCACTTCTTCAATCTTAAATTTTGAGAAAGGTTGTAGCGCTAGAACTTTAGACTTTTCTTTAACAATTCTAAACTTTTGATATTTCTGAGTCTTTGTGAGAACTTCTCTTTGGGATATGAGCATGATGGAGTCTTGATGGTGGCTGAACTCCAGGTCTCCAAGCTCCGCAGCAGCAACAACACGAACCAACCGACACTTACAGACTTAGACTTCGAGATCGTCAACAGCATAGTGTGAAGACTTTCTCTAATCCTTGCCCAGGCCGTTCTGAACCGGATACCCCCGAGAGGGCTTACACGGACACACCGAAGTGCACCCATGATTCAGTGAGTCGCTGGAGATCACCCCACGACTGTAGACCGTTTGGAGCAAACACTAAGCGTAACCCGCAAGGAGTTACCGAAGTGACCTGCTGTCAGAGTTGTTTGATGTTGCTCTGGCAGGATTTCCATTCAATCATTGATAATCACAATTGTGACTTTTCTCATGAATGTTCTCGGCAGATTGCTAAGATCTGCGAAGGACACTTTCTTAATTTTACATCTACTGCCCATGATGTAGAACAGCAGAGTAATACTAAGTGTACCTAAGAGATCTTTTTATGAATCTCATGGCTCTAGACTCAATTAGTGCACATTTGTTTGGTCGTCGGAGGCGTGGAGCAGATTGCCTCCTTTTCAATATCAACACTCTCGTAATGAGAGGTCGATAGATTATGAAGGGTTCTCCGTGTGAATGAAACAAATGTCTTTTGAGAGACACTTGAGTAGCTTAGAAGGTTTAGTGCAGTGCGTCACTGGGTCCATGACGACTTTGATCTTCAATACCGGTGATTCTTGATCAACCAGTAGATTATGTATTGAACCCGGTGTCTGCCCTAAGGTTGAACAAATGGAGGGCTATTTCTTTTCACCCTTTTCTTTTGCTTTTCTTTTTAATTCTTCAACCCCTTCTTTTTCCGTTCATTCATTTTCTCCTTTTTTAATATCATACCTAGGACTTTCTAGTTCTAAACTATTGGTATTGTCCTTGGGTAGATCCCTCCGGCTTTGGCGGATCATAGGACGGTTTTCCCTAACCTTAGTCACCTTATAACTCCATGACTATCCTAATGATGCCATAAAACCAAACCTTTTGAAAATCTCTCAAAGTGTTTATTATTGTAGAACACATTTTGTTAACACTTTGAGAGTTTTGTTATTTTCAGAAGAACTCCCCCTTAACATGTGCTCATATTCGTTTAAGTAAAATCTGCACATTTCGGGAAGAGTTGGCACTTTTTTTGAATTGATTGATTTTCAGTGAACCTGATCATCGCGAGACACGCTTACATCACCAGTTGGACTGGCTTGAAATTATTACCCGTCCAGATCAGATTCAAAGATCATCGCTCGAAATTGGTACATTCTACTCAGACATATCCATTGCGAGACACGCTTACATCACCAGTTGGACTGGCTTGAAATTATTACCCGTCCAGGATATGTCCTTTCGACTACTGACTGTTGTTATCGTCAATTCGAGGATCAATTCTTGAGTCTTATACTCATGAGATATCATCGTTGCTTCCACCATATTTTAATCACATTTTCATTCTCCCCCTCAAAAATAGCATAATAATGTTGTTTTTGATAAACTTTTGATTAAAATATGCTCTTTTTGAGGTGTTTATGGAAGAATGTTAAGAACGTTTGTAAATTTTGGAACAAAGATTTTTTCAAATACTCCCCCTTAACTACTTGTCTTTATGAGCAGAATGATTGAAAAACTTTAGAAAACATTCTGGTTTTAATTCTGCTCATAAGTAAGAAGCTTTCGCTCCTTTTTCAGGATTGAGGCACTGAAGCGTACCTCAGGGTCCTTTCTTTACAAGAGCGGGTTGTACACTGTTATGTGTGCACAAGCCGTTCAGATTTTTAGGATAAGTGCTCGAAAAGTTTTTTGATTAAGCACTTTCCTTTCTTGAAAGCACGGGTCCTGAACTGATGTGTCCAGAAGCCATCGAGATTTTTAGGATAAGTGCTTTGAAAGATTTTGAATAAGCACTTTCCTTTCATTGAGGCGCGGGTCCTAATCCGATATGATTAGAAGCCATTTTGGTTTTAGGATTAGACAACAACCTTGGGAACCCATTTAAGCACGGCGCCAACGGGTTTACCATATTTTGAAATCCATTTGTAAGCTGTGTCAATCCTTTTCAAAGAAGTTGAATTCCAATGCGGACTGAAAACTGGTGTTTTATTTTGAAATAACGCTCGTGGAATCAACGGTGATTTAAAACTCTTTTTCTTTTGAAAATTGTTTGAGAAACCCGGTGTTTCTCTTGGAGTTTTAAAACTTGAAGAAGAAGATTTCCATCTAGAATTGAACCTCATGGGTTCTCTTTGAAGATTTGTTTTTGTGATAAATTGAAACCTTCCGGTATTTGGAATGTTCAAAGCAGAGTCATTCTTATGTTGCAGCGAAAGCATTTCTGATATTGAATATTTGAAAGGTTTTGAATGACTTTGCTTTGGTCTCCACACTTGCTTTAACTGTGTAAAACGAGAGTATGGAGTTTGAAAAACTCGATTCTTTTCGTTTGAAGCTTTTGGGGTTTTTAAACAACATTGTTTTGGTCTCCACACTTGCTTTACCGGCGTAAAACAAGAGTGTGGAGTTTCAAAAGCTTGAGTCTTATCTTTTGAAACATTTAGATTTGAAAACTTTTGAGAAGTAAGTGTTTCAGAAAAACTTGATTTCTTTGAAAACTTCCTTCCTTTTTGCAAAGAATAGGTTGTAAACTGGGAAACCTTTTTCAAAATGGTCTTGAAGATTCACCCGAGTAAACCTTCTTCGAAACAATCACTTCTGTTGATGAAAAATTTGAGATTGGAGCTTTTCCTTTTGATTGGTTAAGAGACTCAAACTTTTTCATTTTCATTGATTCAATCTTTTGCAAAACATTTTCAAACTTTTTATCGGCGAATTCATACAATTGAGATTTCAAATCTTCAGTCTCTTTTTGTTTCATGTTTGAGTTTTGTGTCTGAACTCGTAAACTTTTGATTGAATCAAACAGATTATTGTAACTCAGTTTCAAATGCTCAATTTCTTTTTCGTACTCAAACATTTTATGTCGTAAAACATCGATTTCACTCAAGTCATGATTTTTTGGGTCATGACTGTTTTGAAAAGACGAAGACAATTTTTGATTTTGGAGATCAATTTTTGATGATGCATTCTTAGGTGCGCTGTCTACTTTTTGCATCCTTGGTACAATCTTATGAACTTTGGTTTTGCCTGTTTCTAAAACTTTGATTTTCTTCTTCAGATCAACAATGATGTGTTGGAATTCTTGATTTTGTGAATCTAATTTTCTGTTAAGGCGGACTGTGTCATTCCTGTTTTGAAGAATTTCATCGAGTTCCTTTTCATTTTGAAACAGTTTAAGTCTTAAGAAAGCCTTTGTTTCCTTATATTTTTCAGGAACATGACTGTTTTGAAATGATAAAGATCTTGAAATTTTAGTTCAAATTCAGCACTTTGAGTTTGACACCAATCAAGCCTTTTTTGAAGATTAAAAACTTTGTTTTTCACATCATTGTTGATTTGTCAAAGATCCTCATTCTCTTTCACTAGATTCTTAATTTCGATTTGCAACATCTTTGTATCAACAGCATGATTTTTCATAAGACACTCATTACCAGATTCATAAAGTGCATTCATCAACACAGAAACAACGTCACAACAGAGAACATTTTGCAAGAGTCGATCATTTTCTTTTTCCAAATTCTTCTTTTGAACTTTTTGTTTTTGAATTTTGGAGTCTTTAGCTTTGAAAATGTTCCTCATTGATAGAACCTCGTCAAATAGATCTTCTTCCCATTGTGATGCACATTTCTTCAAGTGTTTGACATGAGGAAAAATTTTCTTTTGAACATTTCTATCTTTTTTTTTTCCACCGGAGAGAAAAAAGAAGAGACAGTGATTCTAGAATTAAACTCAATTTCATTTTCTAAAAATTTGATGTCTTCCATAAATGTCTCAAAATGTTTGACAATTTTAAATGCTGGAGGCATTTGTGGATCAACATCATTCTCTGTCAAATCATTGTTGAGATGTGCATTATTTTGGGAGAGATGATATATTTGTTCTGAGGTACGTATCAGCGTTTGTTCTGGTTTATCTTTTGGTGGCACAAATGATTTGCTTATGTGAGGTCTTGCGTTGTAATCATAATCCTGTTTTGAAAAATCTCTTGCTTTTGAAGGATCTCCGATTGAAAGATTTCTTTTTGATCGACTCTCAAACTTGTTTGGACGTTCAAGATCATCAATTTCCTCATCATTACCATATATATCATCTTGCTCAAAAGTGTCATCAAACAATAGTTCTGCATTGTATATCTTGGGATGGTTACTGAGTGCTTTTGAGAGATTACGTGGGTAATTACTACCAAGGGCAAATCCGTGTACTTTCGGATTTGGTTTTACCGTTAGTTGTTGGATTTGAGTGATGGATTCACCATTTTTATACACAACTTTTTGAAATTCTTTAATTTGTGCTTCCAAGGTGACGATATCCGCAAGATATGAATCAACACGTTTGCTGCTGGCTTGCTTTTCCTCAAGAAGTTGATTTTGAGAATTTGAAAGCTCAGATTGAGTTTTTAACAGCTCAGAATTTAAGGAATCAATTTGTTTTTTGAATTCAAATTGATCCTTTTCTTTTTTAGAGAGAAGCTCAGCCTTAGAATCGGTTAATTCACGTACTTGGTTTTGCAAATCTTGAACTTTGACATATTCTTTTTGGAAAGCGATTTCAAAAGATTGTTCACGTTTTTCTTGTTTTTGGTATCCAGAAAGTTGTTGTTTATAGCACTCATTATCCCGAGATAGTACTGCAACTTTGGCTTTTAAGGTCTGATTAAGTT
>CP139505.1:135568802-135592918 GCA_021014915.2 Artemisia tridentata subsp. tridentata | reverse complement strand
CTTTGTGTCAGTTTTAATGTACGGATGGTATAAATACATATAGTTGAAGATGTGAAAAAAAATAAAATAGGAAGTGGTGGGACACAAATGAGTAAGTTGTGGTTATGTTATGATAAAGGAGGTTGTAAAAGGAGATTTGTCATGGTGATGTGCCATCCCGTGAGACCCAAATGAATAGTTTTGGGATGCCATGACACCCATTGCTCTAACCAAGATAGCAACCAGTTGACCTAAATGAGTCTGATCAACACGCACGAGTCAATATAGTATCTATTGATCTATCGAACATACTATTCACTCATAAACAAAACTTAAGATCCGATTTATTGTCATTTCTAGTTTTTGTTTTAAAAAGAAGAAAAGAATATCCATTTGCAAGGCTTTTGGATAGCTTTCAACACCGGTAGCTTGAAGACTATGAAGACTTTGTTTTGCTTGATGTCAAATTCTTCATCAACAAACTTTCTTTAGTTTTGTTATATATATTTTCACTGCACTCTCAAGTTTTCGCGATTTTGCCGATCAGACTGCGGGGGTGTATTAGACTATAGGTTAAGATAGTCAGCTCAAGCTCGATTTTGGACTTAGGGTCTGTTAGGATTAGTGTTTCCTTTATGTGTCGTGTAATCTGTATAAACTGTGGCTGGATAGAATATTTAACTTATGGGGTTTCATATTATTCAACAATTTCAACTTAAATCATCATATAATCCCAAGTATTGGGAGTGGTATAGAAACAAGTGCATGTCCTTCAAGTATATGTTTCATTCTTCATGAATTATGGCATATCTTGCTCAGTTCTTTGGATATATTTTTCTTTTTTTTCTTTATGCTTAAACGAGGTTGAAAATGATATCTTTCATTTGGCTTGCGAGGTTGCATGTTCGATTTAATACATTTGTAGTCATGTTTGCGGCTCTATGCTAGATCTAATGTTAAAATATAGGTGTGTTGTTGCTTTCCCACTTTGGTGAAGTTATTTAATACCCAAACCAACCACGATAAAAGGAAGCATCACTTTCATGCATATGGGGTATAAGTCGGTGAACAAAAGGAGCCATTTTGTCATTGTATTCATGAATGTTGAAAATTGCAAGCAGGATATTCTACCTGCACTTCTCCAAAGGGAAGATGTTATTTTCGAGTGAGGTGCTAAATAGTTTGAACATTGTCTCTCTCACATACAAATTTTAGGACTACCCGTACGTGGCATGCGTTGGTCAGCGTTGCTTGTTGTCAACATTACTCATAAAAATATTTCACCTATATATTTAGGGTTGTGTTAACCCAACGGGGTCTACCTCCAACTCCTACTCTGCTACTTTTTTGTCTGCTACTTTTCTCTGCCCCATTTCTGCCTTTTGTCTACCACACGCGCCTCTCTCTCTCTTTTTATTTTCTACTGCTACTTTTTTTTCTTTTTTTTTTTTTTTTTTTTTTGGTACCAAAGCATTTAATTCCCATGGGTTAGAAAAAGTAAATATTTACTTTTGCATTTAATTTTTGTCATGTACTTCTTTAATTTTTGTCATGTACCTCTTTTTTTTACGGGACGTTAAAAAAAAGTTGTATTACAAATCGACAAAAAATTAATTTTGAAAAAAAAAGTATTACAAATCGACACTTAATATGGGACGGAGGGAGTAATATGTTTTTTTTTTTTTTTTTTTTTTTTTTTGTAAAAGTTGTAAATAAAAATTGTAAAGGTTAAAAAAATAATAAAAGTTGTAAAAGTTTTTAAAAAAAAGTATTTTGTTAAAAATAATAAAAGTTACTAATTTTTTTGTAAAAAAAAAATAAAAGTTGTAAATTTTTATTATAAATTTTTTTTTTGTAAAAAAAATAATGTGTTAATGTTGTTTAATTAAAAATAATTCGTTAATCCTGAGGATCACGCTTGTCAGTCGGGTGCAAGGCTCCATGATCTTTTAAATGATATGAATAATCTTCGTATGTCGTAGATGTTGTTGTTTTTAAATAATGTGTTAACGTTGTTGTTTAATTGAATAATAACATTTGTTGTTATAGTCGTTTAATGTGATAACGTTTAACGTGCTATTGTTGTTGTTGTTAATTAAATAAAAACGCATTAGACGTTAATTATATAAACGTAACAAATAAACACAAAAAAAAAACATTACAAAAAATATACTATACAAAATAAAAAACAAATACACAAAACATTATACCAAAAAAAAAAAAAAAAAAAAAAAAAAAAAAAAAAGACAACTAAATGACAAAACAAGCAAAAAAAAAAAAAAAAAAAAAAAAAAAAAGTGAGCTAACAAAATAGAGAGGGTTGGACTAACAAATATAGGTACCGTGAGTATAACCCCTCCCATATATTTATTGGGTTAGAAGTTATCATGATAGGGAGAGGATTTGTAAACGTAGGTAGTTGATTTGCACAACACTTTAATGTACAACCCGTCAAAACAGTAGATATTTATAGTATTAATTGTTTAATGTATAAAAATATGAATCATTATCTGCCCGATGAAAAGATTTTGTATGCAATTAATTCCCATAATCATAACCATATATGTATCCAAATCAAATAAGATTTCTTAGAGAAGAATTGACATGATGCATAATTACAAATATATGAAATGGCCTATGGATCACATCAACTACATCTTGTCTTTAAAAACCATAAATGATCCAAATTGAAGATGATAATTATTACGAAGATGATAAGTGGGGATATGATGTGATGCATGCAAAATTAGTGTGTGATAATGAATTGTTGTTTCTGGCCTGTCCAAGTCCAACACATGATAGGAATCTCCACACGTGTTGTTAGTTTGACTATTTGTTAAGTCCTTTTTAAAGCTGTTTATGAGTTGTTATATGTGGTCCTTCTCATAAAAACAAACACAGCCATGTTTTTTGGTCACCCTAAATATACTTGGTCTAAAAACACTCATTGTCACTCAAATTAATTTGTTTATATTTATATTGTTATCGAATGATCTTTATAAGATATTCTTCTTCTTTTATGTAAAATTAAAATACTTACATTATATTACTAGGATGACATCTTCTACTAATTTAGCCTGTCAAGAGGCTAGAAAATATGGTACCTTGTAATACCTTTAACAAATTACATTGTTACAAGTAGGGGCGTAGTTTGGATCCAAGATACATTCATATCAAGAAAACGAAAGTGTCTTAAACTCATCTTCTAAAGTGTCTTTCATGAGGACAGAGCCGTAGCCGGTATTTCACTAATGGGTAATGGGTTGGTCGAGATGTACCATAAAACAAATAATACAACCGGTCATCATATATAACATAGGTGCTAACCAAGTAGCAAATAGTTGTAATGTAAATAACCAAAGTTACACACAAAAAAAAACATGGTGCACCATGAGCATAGATGACTATTATGGTATGATGACTAATTATCTATTTGTTGGGCCAAAATGGTATGAATTTGTAATGAGCTACAAATACTTATATAAACACTGATAGCTTCTTGGTTAGATTTTGGAAAACTTTGTATGAATAATCCTAGCTAGGTATACACTTTTCTATAGCTAAAATTCTAAAGAAAATCTCTAATATTGGAGAAGCTGTCTCTAATACTATACACTGGTGACAACTTTATGCATAGATTGAAGGTTTAAGTATTTATCTGAAAAAGATCGGATACAATCATACAAATAATAATTTATATAATTACTAGACAACTTACTACAGTAAAATATGTTGAAAGGGATAGGTTATCCCCGCACCCTCAAAAAATACCAACCACACACCCCTAATTTTTGCTTTTTCTTTATTTTTTTTATTTTTTTTTATTTTTATAATTTTGTTTATATAAAAAAACTATAAACCTGAAAGTGCGGAACAGAAAATATAAAGTTTAATAAGTCAAACGCTTAAAACTGTTAGAAATACGGAACAGAAACTGACAAAAAACTGTGATATACTGTAAACAAAAGAGGGACAAAGAGAATAAAGGACAAAACACCCCCTGATTTGACATCATAGGGGGTGTTTGTATAGTAGAGCCCTGATATGGCCTTTATTGCATGGTGCCATCCATGGTCCCCTATACCGAAATGCAAGGACGGAAACAGAACACAAAATGACCATGTGCTCTTAAAATACTCTAAACAATACTAGGGCTGTAAACAAACTGAACGTTCAGTAAACATTTCATGAACCGTTCGGTAAAAAGTTCGTTTATTTATTAAATGAACGAACATGAACAATATTTTGCGATCGTTTAGTTAAATGAATGAACATGAACAAAAGTCACGTCCGTTTATTTATGTTCGTAAACGTCCGATTATGCGTTCGTTAACGTTCGTTTGTCTATGTTCATAATTTAATAAAGTTTATGTTTGTTTGTCTATGTTCATTTATGTTTGATCGTTTATGTCCGTTTAGCGTTCGTTTAGTGTCTTAATGAACGAACATGAACAAGTCATTTTCTTGATAAACGAACATGAACATGAAAATTCATCCGTTTAAGTGTTCGTGTTCGTTTATTTGTCCGGTTAAAATTAAACGAACGAACATAAAAAAGGCTCCGTTCGTGTTCATCCGGTTCGCTTACAGCCCTAAACAATACTACAAACACAATTTTTAATGACTAAGCGCCACAAAATTTATGGGTGATCCGATACCCTTCGGGACCCACCCTGGTTCCTTCAGTGACCAAATGCATACCATATGTTTATCTCGAGCGAAAATTACTGCAGAGGGCTCTGCAGTAATGAGTTGCCTTTTTTAAGGCGGGTTTTTTTTTTATTCCCAAAAAGGCCACATATTTCGCTGCAAAGTATCCCAGAAATTCAAAACCAACACGTGTCAACATCTCGTATTTTTAGAATAAAAAATAAAAAAAAAAACGTATTTCACATACCCTTTGCAGCGAAATACAATGCAAAAGGCCCCACCACTTACCTCACTTCTTTTTTGGTCCCACCCGAATATAAAAAAAATTAAATTTTCGTATTTCTTGTTTGCTTTGCAGCGAAATACCTTTTTTGGGACCCACAAAATTAAATTTTTGCATGTCTGCTTCATATTGCAGCGAAATACAATAAAAAAAAAATTATATATGTATTTCTGCTACATATTGCAGCGAGATATATGGGGATTCGACAAGTGTCACGCCCCATTAACTAAAAACAAAAAAACGTATCTCGAGTATTGTTTGCAGCGAAATTACATCGGAAAATAGCAAAATCAACGAGAATCCGGTCGATTGACAACACAATGCCTCACCGGAGTAAGTATCCGTTTCTTTTACTTCTTTTTCATACGTTTAAAAAAAAAAAAAAAAAAAAAAAAAAAAAAAAAAAAAAAAAAAAATTGGTAAGCTTTTCTGGATTCTCTCTCGAAAATAATTTGGTAAACTTGTTTTCTTGGTGGTTGTTTGTGGTGGAGTATTGTTGTTTTTGTGTTGTTGTCGTGGTAGTGGTGGTGGTGTTGTGGACTTGTGGTGTTGGTGCAGCTGCTGTGATTTTGAGTTGTGGCTGGTGTGTTGTGTTGGTGGTGGTCTTGTGTTGTTGTTGGTGGTCTCGTGGTGTTGGTGGTTATTTGCTGTGGTAGTGGCTGTGTTAGTGGTGGTGGAGGTGTTGTGTGGTGGAGGTAAGGTGTTGTACTGTTGTGGTGTTGGTGGTTGTGCTGTGGTGCTGTTAGTGTTGGTGGTTGTGAGGTGTTGTTAATATGGCGCAAAATAATGATGTTCCGGTAAATATCAACATTTGTTCTTTTAAATTTTTTTGATTTTGATCCTTATTTGTGTAGTTAATACGTATATGTTTATTATATGTTTTATTAGGATTTTGCCGTTGATCTTACCTGTAGAAGTAAGCTAAAGTTGCTTCATGAGATTAAGCGAAATTTTAGAAATACAAATAAGGATGCCATGTTTAGGCGAACGTGTTTTGGATGGTTGTTTGAGTTAGCAGAAATGCAAGAAACATGTATCCTTCTACATTATATTAGTTTATGTCAAGAGGAACTTGCCCAGGGAGACACGGATGTCGTTCCCTTGACGTATCATGTAAGAGGGTACGAGTTAAAATTCGGTAGACAGGAGTTTTGCCTCGTAACGGGCTTACGTTTTGGGATTGAATTTAAAGAATTTTTAGAATGTCGTCCTACTCCATTTAGGCGACGTGTCTTTTCATCTGTATATGATGGTTCTAGCATAACTGTTGGAATGGTGCATGATAAGTTTTATAGCGAGGATTTTGATAAACTTAGTGATATTGATGCCGTTCGCTTTAGTTTAGTTGGACTGTTGGTGCTAGTGTTGTTAGGGCTTGAGTTTAATTACAGAGTTGAGAATTGGATATGGAGCTTAGTAGACAATTTGGATGCGTGGAACATGTATCCATGGGGTAATGTTGTATGGAGAACGTTGTACGCTCAGTTAGCTGGCGCGGTTGGTAATCGTCTTGAAGCTTTTTATGTGAAACCGCGACCACCGCCCGATGCTAAGGGTAAAGCAAAAAACCCTAAGTATACGTTGATGGGGTTTCAATGGGCCTTTAAGGTGCGCTTATTGATATTTTTGTTCTTTATGTTTATTTATAATGGTAAAGAAATTAATCAATTAACTTTGTTTTTAGACTTGGATATTGGAAACTTATAGAGTCGGGGCTGTTAATTATTTTACTCGTGAAGACCGCTATCCTAGAGCGTGTGCTTGGGGTTTTAAGAGGAGGTTTAAACGCAGTGTGCTCGATGAATTTTTTGTGAGTTGTTATTTAAGCATGCCCTTTACTCGTTATATATAATTTATATGAAATGAAATTTATTGTTCGATATTTTATATGTATACCCTAACAATATTGATTTTTTATATATATATATACTTTATAGGTAACGCAACCTATTATTAGGCTTTTCCCCGATGAGCGTGAGCGTAACGAGGATTGGTGGGTTCATAGCTTGGCGTTCATAGCAAAGGGGTGTTAGTGGATTTACAGGGTTTTCGAATACACAGGTATATTTTGTTTTATTATAAATTTTGTTATTGTACTATACTTTATTTATTTTGTATCACATAATTTTTTATTTGTTTCATAACTGAATAAACATTCTAATATTGTATGTAGGGCTTCGGTCAGGCTAGTGAAGCATTTCCGAATACACAGGTATATTTTGTTTTATTATAAATTTTGTGTTACATAAAAAACTGATTAAAAGAACTTACTAAACATTATAATATTCTATGCTGTGTTTTGCGCAGGCTAGTTCAGCATGTCATGGTCCGCCGAATAGTTCTTTCTTTCGCGGGTTGTCTCATTTGTCGCCACAGGTGGCCTCACAGTTTACTATGCCTTCTATTACCCCTATGCAACAACAAGGATTTGCACCGTGGTCAGGTATTAATATGCATGAAGCAGGTACATCAGAGGCCCCTGTACGTAGCCGTGTCAACACGGTAAAGTCATTATATACCTTTTTCCAAATTACTTGTATATTTTGAATTATGTGCGAGTAACAAATGTTTAATTCGCTTTCTTTTCATCAGCGGACTTCGCATAACAATGCGACCTCGTACACCCCTATCCCACTACAAGGATTTTCACCGTGGTCGGGCAAGAATATGCAAGAAGCTGGTCCACCACGTGGCACTGTACCTAGCCACGTCATCCCGGTAAATTCACACGTTCATAAATATATATCTTTTTTCAAAATTACTTGTATAATTATAAGCATGCACTGGTACAGATTCTGCCTATCGTCACACTGGAAATGCGTGACTATATGCATATAGTCACACACGTTTTTTTGGGTGTGTGTGACAAAAAGTCGCGCCACCGTAGGTATCATATGGTCACATTGTTTAGTTTGTGGCCGTTTTCATCAAAAAAGAGTGACCAAAACCCGAATATGTGTGACTAATTAGGCACAAGTTTTGTTGGATTCATCAGTATGTGTGACTATTTCCCATCCTATGGCCATACGAAAATATAATAAATGTGACGTTTGTGATGATTTAGTCACACATCGTGTGTTGTTTTTTTCGAGTTAGTCACATACAATTTAAAAAACAGTGGCCAAAAGTGTTAATAAGTGTGACCATATGTTGTTTAAAGTGAAGAAATGTGTACTATTGATCATCCAATGGTCACATGAATTCTTAGTTTGTGTGGCCTTTTGTAATATTTAGTCACACAAAGCATGTTTGTTTTGGGTATTTAGTCACATACAATTAAGCATAAAGTGGCCAAAAGTGTTAATAAGTGTGACCATATGCTGTTTTAAGTGAAGAAATGTGTATTTTGTGTGACTATTGATCATCCAATGGTCACATGAATTCTTAGTTTGTGTGGCCTTTTGTAATATTTAGTCACACAAAGCATGTTTGTTTTGGGTATTTAGTCACATACAATTAAGCATAAAGTGGCCAAAAGTGTTAATAAGTGTGATCATATGTTGTTTTAAGTGAAGAAATGTGTATTTTGTGTGACTATTGATCATCCAATGGCCACATGAATTTTATGTTTGTGTGGCCTTTTGTAATATTTAGTCACACAAAGCATGTTTGTTTTGGTTATTTAGTCACATACAATTAAGCATTAAGTGGCCAAAAGTGTTGATAAGTGTGACCATATGCTGTTTAAAGTGAAGAAATGTGTACTATTGATCATCCAATGGTCACATGAATTCTTAGTTTGTGTGGCCTTTTGTAATATTTAGTCACACAAAGCATGTTTGTTTTGGGTATTTAGTCACATACAATTAAGCATAAAGTGGCCAAAAGTGTTAATAAGTGTGACCATATGCTGTTTTAAGTGAAGAAATGTGTATTTTGTGTGACTATTGATCATCCAATGGTCACATGAATTCTTAGTTTGTGTGGCCTTTTGTAATATTTAGTCACACAAAGCATGTTTGTTTTGGGTATTTAGTCACATACAATTAAGCATAAAGTGGCCAAAAGTGTTAATAAGTGTGACCATATGTTGTTTTAAGTGAAGAAATGTGTATTTTGTGTGACTATTGATCATCCAATGGCCACATGAATTTTATGTTTGTGTGGCCTTTTATAATATTTAGTCACACAAAGCATGCTTGTTTTGGGTATTTAGTCACATACAATTAAGCATAAAGTGGCCAAAGTTGTTAATAAGTGTGACCATATGCTGTTTAAAGTGAAGAAATGTGTATTTTGCGTGACCATTGTTCTTCCAATGGTCACATGAATTTTTATTTTGTGTGGCCTTTGGTACTATTTAGTCACACATCGAATTAAACAAAGAGTGACCAATAATGTTGGAGCAGAGTTGCTACTGCTAGCAGTACTAAGGTAGTCCAAGGTAGTCCTGCTGAAGCAGAGTTACTGCTGCTAGTACTATGCTAGTGCTGCTGGAATGTGTATATATATTATATATAAAACAATATTAAAAAACACAAGAAATTTCAAATTGAATTAAACTCGAATGTATATAACTGGACAGAATATACAATTGTAATGTCGTACTTAATTAATCAAATATCTAAATACTTTTGAACCTTCACCCCCTTAGCAGTTTGCCTTAAGTCGTTAGCAGATATATATTGTTTCTTCGTTGGTGCCTGTGGTACACATTTAGTCACATGGTTTGTTGGTGTAACCTGTAGTAAACAAAAGACGCTTCTATCAAACATTGAATTACATATGAATAATTATATATGTAGGTTGAAAAAACACATGTACGTACCACCTCTTCAAAAATAACTTGATCCTTTGGCCATGCAACGAAACTACCTTCGACTTTCTTAACTGTTTTGAACCCATTATTTGCTACGTCCGGTATGCATGCTGCATCAACTAACGATGAATCAATTGACACTCTGTAGCAATCATTTGGGAGTGGTAGGTTATGCAGCATTTGCTTTCCATGAGACTGGTATACGGTACCAAAAGCAACGATATTTGATTTCTTTATGTGCCAGAGTTTGCACTTAAGTGTCTACAAAAAAAAAAAATTTGCATGTATATATCAGAAATTATTTAAACAAAAGAATAACAAGAAACATGTTGAAATACATACTGTTGGCAGTGCTTGTGTTAGAGACACATCTTGTTGCGATTGGGAATCTGGAGACCCGTTTCGTCGCTTCTTTTGCTTTGGCTTATTGGGTCCGACAGTTTTAGCAAGTTCCTATATGTATATATAAAACACGTTACATTATTTAAACAAAAGAGTAACAAGAAACATGTTGAAATACATACTGTTGGCAGTGGTTGTGTTGGAGACGACACATTTTGTAGCGATTGGGAATCTGGAGACCCGTTTCGTCGTGACTTAAGGTTATGCTTAGGCCTGACAGTTTTAGCAGCAGGTTCCTATACATATATATAAAACACGGTACATTAGTCGATCATGTATGTAAAATTCAAAAATCAAAGGGCGATCTTTTATTACTATACTTACCATTGTTTCCGTTACCTTTTTAGAAGTTTCAAGGCCATTGGATTTCTCCTCAATTTCCGCATCTTTAGGACTTACAACACCACTTGTCTGAGTGCCTTTGGAGTCACCTGCAATATTGTCAATGGCCATTGGAGTCACCTGCAATATAAATTAAGAAATACAGTCACTCATCAGTTTATGTTCAATGCCTAGTATCATTAGCATCAGTGGTGTTAGCATTAGAAAATGAAATTGTTAACAACATAAAAAATGGCTTACAACTGAGGCTATAAGAAGTTGTGTGAGAAAACGAAGTGTTGTGAAAGTGGCTTTGATAGTGGAAAGCCGTTAAACTAGCCGTTGGAGGCTATTTTAAAAATCAGATTGAAAGTAAAAGTAACCGTACGAGTATTATTCAAATTCAAACGTAAAGTAACAGTACAACATATTAATAACGAGCGGGATATTTAAATTTTAAAATTTCAAATTCAAATTAAACAAAAAGGCGGGATATATTTAAAATTTATCAATTCAATTCAAATTCAATTCAATTTATAAATTGAAAATAAAGTATCAAATACAAATACATTAAACATGAAATAGAAATACATTAAACATGAAATAGAAATACATTAAATGTCAAATAAAAACTACGTTAACATAAACAATGATTGATTAACATAAACAACATACGATTAACATAAACAACGGACGATTAATAAAAACTATCATCTGAATCTGGGTAACCATCTTCAGAGGATTCGGAAGGTGTGAAAAAACCAGACTCCCACCTTTGCCTACGTTCTTCATCCTCCCTGGCTTGCCGCTCCAAACGATCAGCTTCCTCTTCTCTTTCAAGTGCTTCCATTTCTAGGAGGACTTGCATATCTGCTTCCTATTGCCTAAGTTGTTCCTCAGTTAACCCAAACGGATTTGGGTCTTGGTTATGAACTGGTTCATTTTCAGGTTGATTATTCACCGGAAAATTTTCCGGTTGGAAAACCGGAAAGATATGCTCGGGTGGAGTATGGAATTTTTCATTTTCGCTAGGTGGGCTTGGAAACTGTTGGCCAAAATCCTTTTGGCGAGGTGGGTTTGGAAATTGTTGGCCAAAATCCTTTTGGCGAGGTGGGCTTGGAAATTGTTGCCCGAAATCTTTTCTGGAAGACATCTTGAATTTGAGATGCTTGGATCTTGAGTATTTGAGAAGTTTGGAATGTGTTTCTGTGTGACTTGTGCTTCAGAAGCATTGGTATTTATAGGGTACAAATGCACACGTTTTATTAACGTGACTTTGAATTTTAATTGTTGGGGCTAACCTGCGTTAACGCAGCGTTAATATGTTGTACTTTATCTTACGTTTGAATTTGAATTTTAATTTTAATTTGTTAAGGCTGAGTTATTGTTGGAAGTGGCCTAAATATACCCATACTTCTCAAACACATTCAGACTGCGATAGATATTAAAGCATGTATTTACATTAAACATGTACTAGAAAATATCAATTACCCTAATGAAAAAGTCAATTAGTCATTAAAGTTAGCACACAAATTACATTAAACATCATTAATATAGAAAATATCAATTACCCTAATGAAAAAGTCAATTAGTCAATCCAACACCAAACACACTTCTAGATCAACTACACTAGTCAAATCCAAACCAAACACAAACCAAATCCGATCAATATTATCCATCTGTTTACTTTTGGCGCCTCTCGATGGTCCCTCTTCCCGCCTAAAGTATTGGGAACCGTTCGTATACCTCTCTAGCCTATTTGTACAACTCGACATGGAAAACCGTTCATAATTAATCAACCGTACCATATACAACTCCTTTGATATTTTCATTAGAAAATAAATTTCAAATTTCAATGGCTGACTCCTCTTCAACTCCTTCTTCCAACAAAAACAAACGCCCAAGGGATGATTCTCCTCCATCAATGCCTGAAAAATATAAAAAAATTGGCATATCCCAAAATATTTGGGAGAAATGTAGTAAAGGCCAGTATGGTGTTGAAAACGCATTGTTAGAAATTCACAACAAGCGTATAAAGATGTATGAAGAAAGGAACAAGAAAGATTTAGAGGTCATTGAGGAGCATCAGAAGAAAATTGAGGAGAGGAACAAAAAAATAGAAGAAGAAAGAGAGAAAATAGTTGATGTTTACAGAAGTATTGAAGCTAGTAAATATGTGTCTTAATGTATCTTTTCTTTATATATTTTGCCTATGTATATTTTGCCTATGTAAATGTAAACTTATTTTGACTTGGTTTAATATATGAATGCAGTTATTATGTACAAGTTTATGATATTTGAATACAGCTATTATTATTGTATTGCTAGGTAAACAATTGTACTGCTATCGAAACGTTGTACTGCTGGGTATCCTTTTAGCAGTGGTTGGGAGTGCAGGGTAGTTTGTATCACTTTTTACTTAAAGTGTATAAACCCCCAATTGCTGCACACAATCACATTCACGCACACATTACTCTCTCTCTTCCACTCCCTAATCGAATTTTAATTGTCAAATTGCAAAACCCCCAAATCAAATCATAATGTCGAACCTAACTTTTACCGAACCTCATAATAATGTTGCCTTTTTAGAAAAATCCAATAAGTCTGTAGATTTTACTGAGATCATTGATTTCCTTAATGCAAGCTATATTAAGTTTGCATTAACAGTAAAACCTACTATATATACTTCCAACATTATCCAGTTTTGGTCGTCTGCTAAGGTCAAAACTATTAATGGGGAAGCACAAATCCATGCCCTTGTAGATGGGCAGATGATTATCATTACAGAGGCGTCTATTCGAAGAGATCTTCTCCTAGATGATGCTAACGGAGTTGAGAATCTTCCAAATACTACAATCTTTGAAAAACTTGCACTGATGGGCTATGAGAGATATACAGATGCTTTAAAGTTCCAAAAAGGTAATTTTTCTCCTCAGTGGAAATTCTTAATTCATACTGTCTTAGTGTGTCTAAGTCCAAAGACCACTGCATGGAATGAATTTAGCAGTAATTTAGCTTCTGCTATAATTTGTTTGGCTGAAAATACTCAAAGATTTAATTTCTCAAAATTAATTTTTGATAATATGGTTAAGAACTTGGATGGTTCTTTGGCTAAATATTTTCTATATCCAAGGTTTTTGCAACTCTTTTTGGACAACCAATTTAAAAAAAAAAAAAAAAAAAAAAAAGTCACAAAAATGTTTATCCCACTCCCTGCCTTACCAAAAAGGTTTTTGCTAATATGAGTAGGGTTGGAAAAGATTTTTCAGGGAGAGTGACACCTTTGTTTCCAACAATGTTGGCACTAGCCCAAACCCAAATGGGTGAAGGTTCAGCAATCCCAGCTGGTACCCATCACACACCCACAGAACAACAACAAAAGACCTATAAACGTAGGACTAACACCAAGAACACTGAGCTACCTCAGGCTAGTGGTTCTATACCAACTGTTGCAGATGAGGATGTCACTGGGGGGGAGAGTGACATGTTGGCAAGGGCTGCCACTACTGTGTCTAGCTTAGCAGCAGCACAGGACAGTGGTAACATCATTAAGACCCGAACCAAGACAACTTCTAATGAAGAAAGTTCCTCTGGAACTGATTCAGGTGAAGGTCCCAGTCACATGGAAACAATGGGGGGTTCGGATGTTCATCCTAGGGGTGAGACTGAACTTAACTTTTCCAGTGATCCACCTCTCGGGCTAGGTAACACAAGCCGAAGTGGTGAGGATAGTATGCAACTTTTGAATGAATTGAAGGATACCTGTGCCAAGCTGTCTGCACAAATTGGTGATCTGCGAGCAATAGCTTCTTCCCAAGATGGAGTCATCAAAGCTCAAGGTGGGGAGATAAAGGATTTGAAGAGAAGGGTTAGGTATTTAGAAGGAGTCAAAGGATCAAGAATTCCCAAACAAAAGGTTAAATCTTCTGAAGCTTCTAAGGATGCTCCCAAACAGGGAGGGAATGAAGGCAAAGTTTCAGGGGAGGATAACCAAGGGAATCAAGTGGTGATTGATCATCGTCTGGGCAAGGTTACAAATGCTGATAGTGCTACTGAGCCAATTACAGTTGGTACTACAAAAGCTAGTACTGCTACACCAGAGGTTTTTGCAAATGCTGTTAGTGTACTTGCTGAGCTGAAGACAGCAAAACCAGTAACCAAAGGTGTTGTGATACAAGAGCCATCATCCTCTCCAAAAGCTAAACAATCAACTCCACAGGTACAAGGCAAAGGTAAAGGGATTCTTACTGAAGAGCCTGTGGAGAAACCATTATCAAAAGAAGAGCAATTAAAAGTTGATGCTGAAATTGCTATGAAATTCTCACAAAAGTATGATGCAGAACATCAGACAATTTTGGAACAAAGGAGAATACAAGAAGAAAAAGATGCAGAGTTAATAGCTTCATGGGATGAGCAAAGGGCTCAGGTTGCAGCTGATTCTGAGCTTGCTAAGAAACTACATAAACAAGAGCAAGATAAGTACTCAGTAGATGAAAAAGCCAGGATGCTGAAAGAATTTTTTGATGCAAAAAAGAAGTTGTATGCAGAACAAAGATATGCAGCTAAGAAGAACAAGCCACCCACTCAAAAACAAAGAAGAGATCTCATGTGCAGGTAGTTTTTTTTTTTTTTTTTTTTTTTTTTTTTTGCAAAGGTATTTATATTAATATCAACAATACCCAATATGTACATCATATCATAAACATCTACTCATGTGCAGGTATTTGAAGAATGTGGACAGATGGAAACTAAAGGATTTGAAATTCTTGGATGATAAAAGAATTGAAGAATTATATGCAATTGCCAAGAGAAACAATGATCTCTTCTTGAATGACAGTTCAAAGAGAGCAGGTGAACAGTTGGAAATAGAAAGCAGTAAAAAGAGAAAACAAGAACAAACTGAGCAAGCTGTTGCTGAAGAACAAATGCAAGCTCACACTGAACTTGCAGTTGACTCTGTAGGAGAAGCCATGGATGCACAACCTTTAACTGTCAAACATCCCATTGTTGATTATAAGTCTGGATCTTTTGGGGAAACAGTTTATTACGATATTAAGAGGCATGATGGTTCTTCTAGAAGGTATGTAAGCTTTCTTCACATGGTTCATGATTTTGATAGACAAGATATGATAGCTCTATGGAAATTACTCAAACAAAGATTTGGTAATAAGACACCAGAACAAGCTAATTATGATAGAGAAGTCTGGAATTATTTAAAGGTAATGTTTGAACCAAATCATGAAGATGAATGTTGGAGAAGACTAACGCACAATACTGTTAAAGAATGGAAAATTTTTCAACGATGTGGAGTACATGCTTTAACTGTGAATGAGTTGGTGATCTACATGCTTGTAGAAAAGGATTACCCTTTAAAGTTTCACAAAGACATTCTACATCAGATGTTGCGTGGGAAGAAAACACTCAAGCTTCAGCTTAATTATGATGACATGGCATATGAACTGCTCAGGAAGATGGAAGAGTATCTAGGACCCAAGGACAAGAAATAGAATGTATAGTTATTACTGCTACAATGTATAGTTTGACTTAAACATGTATAGTTATTACTGCTAGAATGTATAGTTATTACTGCTAGAATGTATAGTCTGACATTTATCATGTATATGTCCACTTGCAGTCAAGCTTTATTGTATTTGCAGTTTCCATTTATCATGTATATGCACTTGCAGGCACTTTAGTAACATGTTACTTCATTATAAAGTTGAAAATTGACTTTAGAAAGTCAAGTAATCTGGTTCCAGCTAGGGGCAAGTAACATACTTACATACTACTGCATTAAACTAGATAGACTATAAAATCCCAGCATTGTAATGGGGCAAATTAAATGAAGAGTCATGACTAACAGTCTGAACTCAAAATATGACTCTATGATTTAGACACCTAAATAAATACTTCATGTGACCATATGTAACATCTTGAATTTAGTCACACAAACACTCAATGTGACTAATATCAAGGTTAATGATAACTGAGTTCACATTTTGCTATACATATTAGTCACATGAATATTTCAGTGTGACTATTTTCAATGTATTGGTCACATATAATACCCTTATAATGTGGCCATAAACATAATTTAGATGCACATTTGTGGTATGGTGTTACTATTGTATAGCCTATAGTCACATGATTGTGCTACAATTAAATGTGACCATACACATTAGGAATTGGCAGGCAAACACACACTTAACTTTAGAAACACATATTAACTTACGTGACTATTTGTATCGAATTTTGGTCACACTTAATCATGTATGCCTATGGTTTAGTGTGACCATATATGACATTTGGTCACACATCTCAAGTGTGTGACATATATTTGTCACTTTTAAATGCATATCGTGACTATGCTTCAAACTTACTTTTCAGTTGTCACACATTTCAAATTCATATGTGGCTAAATTTTCAACAAAAACTAGCAGTCACGCTTAAATAATGTGTGACAAACTTGAGCATATGATTTAGCCACATACACAATTACTTCGTGTGACCATATATGGATTTTGGTCACACTTTTCAATTGCGTGACATATATTTTTCACATATGTATATATATAGTGTGACTAATGTTTCAACCTTATTTGTATCCGTCACACGTCCCAAATTATAAGTGACTAAAAAATCAAAAAAAAATTTACCAGATACGTATAGTCACGAAAATATTCAAATGTGTGGCTATAGCCTCGGATGTAATTCCGAAATGGTCACACAAGTCGGATCAAGTGTGGCTGTTTATTTTATTCTGGTACATTTAGTCACATAAAAAGGAGACTGTGTGGCTGTTCGAAAAACAGCATGTGTGACTAAATCCCATTTTTGTACTAGTGTAATTATAAGCATGTGCAACTATTAAATGATGAGTTATTTGTGCCAGGCTGTCATGAATCGAGAGAAGCGGGATGTCCGTCCTGGACCTTGGCATAAGGACCCGTACGGGCCTTTGCCAGATACTACTCCCATGCCTAAGAAACGGGTTGGACCGAGGAAAAATATTGCGGACACAGCCGATATTCCCCCCCCCCCCTCTTCATTTTGACGATCCTAATGAGAACGATGTTGTGGTTACACATGCTGCATATACCGGCAACTTTCTTACGTTTTATAACGTCGACCCTAATAAGGTAATTGTAACATTACTTGATTAAATTATTTAAAATGATTAACAAGTTTGTTTTGATATTGATATTGTATTTTATTTTCTGCAATTTAGGTCAGGCGGTATCCTAATAATTATCCTAACTTAAGCACTTTCTTGCTAAAACCCGAATATATTTTTTTGGACTGCCACACAAAGGGTAATCGTATGGAACCAAAGTTTTGGGTAGACCTACTCCCTTTTGAGTTTCCTGGTAACCATGATGGTTGGTTGTGTGATGATGTAAGTTTATTACTGAATGTTTACATTTTATTTGAGAAATCTTATTCAAAGGATGCCCAATGTTTACATTTTAATTAAAATAGCATATTAATGCGTGGATGGAGCTCCTAATACGAACGAGGAGAGATGGTGATGAATGGACAGTTGCGAAATCTACACTTGGATCTACCCATGCCGGTAGTAATATCTTCATACTTACCACGGATAGGGTGTTGCAAGGAACCTTGAATGGGCAGACACGTCCGTACCCTTGTTGGTCAACGGTGAATACGGTAAGTATTTGTGTTTAATAACTTTAATAAGTTTAGCATTTAATAAGTTTAGCATTTTATAAGTTTACATTATTTTATTTTTTTATTTTGTAGGTGTTTATGCCAATACATTGCGAAGGGAATCACTGGGTCCTTGGTGTGATTAGTCTACTTTGGTCAACCATTACGGTTTTTGACTCGCTGCATAGTAACGATCGAAAGGATAGGTTGCACCAACACATTGTTTCATGGACCGAAGTTCTCAACGAATACTTGACTCACCAAGGGTATTTTCAGGTTACTAACCGAGCACCCTTTAACTTCGCTTACACCTACAACGATAGCCAAAGTTGGCGTTTTTTGACACCTCAACAACAAAATGGGATGGATTGTGGTGTGATAACATGTTGGCTTATCACACAATTTTGTAAAGGATCTATCCCGATTCCACATATTCCTAATGTTTCAGAGTTTTTTAAAGCTTTTAGATACACGATGGCTCATCATATCTATGCTACCCGATGCGAGGATACGACAGACTGTGGATATGATTAGGTAGCTAAACTTTAATATTGTTTATATTTTGTACCGGTACACTGGGGTTTGTATATATATATTGTGAATATCAAGTTATAGCGTTGGTAATTAATTTTTTGTATACGAGTTAAGCAAAACCACGGGTTAATTAGACGACAAAATAGTAAAAATTTTATTACATAAAATATCATAACAAAAGTTAAGTTACAACATCACTCAAACATTTACTACATACTTATTAATTAAAAAACGGTATCTTTCTCGATGACCCCCTCCATGTTTTTCAAAGTGATGTTTAGGTAATGGTTATGTGGTTTTGGTGTAAACACTGACACATTCTTTAGTATCAAAACAGCACCGACGTTGATAAGCTTTACATAACCCTTTTCCTCAGCAAGGACTTTGTGATGGATTGTACCAGACATTGTTCCCGATGGATCCTTGAGTGTGACTGTTAAATCACCTAGAATATTTTTTGAACAACTCTTGACAACAACAACAACAAGTTCAACCTTCCCTTTTTTAATAAATTTCTCAATATCACCTAGACATCCCTCTACCTCGATCCCAAAAGCATCACAATATGCAAGGGCGCTTAGCCATGGGCCACGCGTAAAATGATCATCTTTAGACGCATCCTCCATTATTTTTCTGACATATTCTTGTGTTGGCATTACAGATGAAGGGCCAACGTCTGCAATGTCTCTCGATTTTCGGAGCCGCGCCGCCTGAAGAATACCGGCTGGACCGGGTATTATCCGTGTTTCACCAATAGTAGCTTGGGTTACTACGTGTTCATAAATGTACACATGTGCAATAGAATTAGGGGATTCATAAGCACACGTAACAAATAAACAAACATCATCGTCGTTGTTAAGCGCCACCATAGTATCCGGTGGACTTAGCTTACATAACAAACTGAGTTGTATATTAGGATTCAACTCGAATTTGTTAACCAACATTTCAACCAACAATGAGTATGTTATGTCGGTGTACATAATCACACCACTCTCAACATCATTGAAATGTAGCATACATTTGAATTTCTTGAAAGATTCAGCCATTAGTATGTTTGTTGGAATTATGTTTGTTGCTATTTATTATAATGTGGTAAGTGTTTGTTTAGCCGACGGATGTTGTGGATGACACACACATACACATATATATATATACACATCAATGTCAGTAACACAATACAATTTTACACGAAATATGACACACAGTCACACAGTTACCCAAAAGTGATTTGACTAGACACGAAATTTTTTTTTTACACATAAAAATCTACACGAAATATGACAAGATGTGACCAGTGATGTGACCACTGATGTGACAAATGTGACCACTGATGTGACAAGTAACTGAAATTTTCTGGAACACATAAAATTTGACACGAAATATGACATTAAAGTATCAGTGATGTGACTAGTAAATGAAATTTTTTGTATCACATATAATTCTACACGAAATATGATAATCAACACAGTAACTTTATAAAAACACACGCTTACTAAGCCAACTATATATAACACATCAACAACTTAAAGTGTATACACATCTTCACACTAAAAAAAATTGAAATGAGTTTAAAAAAAATAAAATGCATGTTACATTATCATGATTTAGATCGTGGTGTCATAATTTATGATGATGTAACGTATTCCGGGTTAGTTAAAATGGTGATGAGTAAGTTTAATTTGAACCAGAATGACCAGGTCAATCTAAAGGTTAAACTGCATTCACTTGACTCTCTACTCGATATTACTGATGACAACGAGGTAAATTTTTTTGTTGAATGTGCTTTACAGTCTCCTAGTGAAATTGTAGAATTGTTTGTTTCACAAACAAAAAATTTGGAAGAAACAAAATCTTTCAGTACAACCCAGCAAATGCCCGAGTTTTATAACTTTTTTTCATCAAGAGTAGATGAACACATTGGCTCACATAGTGATGTTCCATTTATGTATGACGAAAAAAATGATTTTCTAAACAATGACTCTGGTTATAAACATGAGGCCAATTTCACAAAAAAGGGCTCATCATTTGCTTTCAATTCGAATAACGAACAAGAAGATAATTTTCTAAACAATGACTCTGGTTATAATCATGAGGCCAATTTCACAAAACCAGGGTCATCATGTGCTTTCAGTTCGTATAACGAACAAGAAGATGATTTTCTAAACAATGAATCTGGTTATAATCATGAGGCCAATTTCACAAAACCAGGGTCATCATGTGCTTTCAGTTCGGATAACAAACAAGAAGATGAGCCAATTAATAGTTATTTGGATTTAAATAAACAACCGCAACCCATTCACCATAATTGGACAAATTGTTTTAAAAATATCCCCCAAGTTCCTGAAACACCACTTTACAAGTCAAAACCAATTTCTACAGAGGTTTATAATAAAGAAAATAGAGTAAAAGTCAACGAGCTTTTTTTAGATAGGGGTACGTTAGACATGGAATATAGATTGAAATCAATAGAAGATGGTTTTGAATTTGTTTCCAAAAAAAGTAATCCGAATACGCATAGCATTAAATGCGTTCAACATGGAAAATGTGCATGGTTTATTAATGCAAAACGTTGGAAAAATTCAGATGTTTTTCAAATTACAAAGATGAATGATGTTCACACGTGTGATAGAACTCAAACATTTCCTAACCACCGAAATGCAAACAAAAAAGTTATTGCCCACATTATGAAAGGTAAATTAGAAGATGGTAGCCGCGATTTGAAACCGAGAGATATACAAAAAGATATCTTGGCACAATATAAAACATCTATATCTTACAAACAAGCATGGAGAGGTAAGGATTATGGGTTAAAAACGTTAAGAGGTTCACCATTTGAATCGTTTGAGATGCTACCCTATTACTGTTACAACTTAGAGAAAAAAAACCCAGGGACTGTGACACGAATCAAGACAAACGATGCAGGAGTTTTCGAAATTTTATTCATTGCAATTGGTGCATCGGTAAGTCTTGTCATTATTTTATTTTTTTATTAATACATTTTTTTTAGATACATGACAACACGTTTGCTTCTAAAATTTGTTTATATTCAGTTGCGCACGTTTCGGAACCATCTTCGCCCAATACTTATAGTGGACGCGGCGCATTTAAAGGGTGTTTACAAGGGTACCAATTTCCAAGCTGTAGGTATGGACGGAAACAACCAAATTGTGCCAATTGCGTACGGTATATGTAGAGGAGAGACTGGAGATTTATGGTCGTGGTGGATGTCAGTACTTAAAGAGTGTGTAGGCGATAACCCCAATATGGTTATCATATCTGATAGGCATCCTTCGATAGCTTTATCAGTAAGGAATGAGTTTCCGTCGGCGTTTCATGGTGTATGTTGCCGTCATCTAATGATGAACCTTAAACTAAAAAATAAAAAAGTTAAAGGTCTATACTGGGGCATATGCAAAGCGTATACAACAGATGCGTGGCAAAGAAAAATGAACATACTCTGGTCTGTTCAACCAGAAGCGTACCAGAAACTCATGGAGGCTGATCCTACACGTTGGTCTAGAGCGCATTGCCCACGTACTCGTTACAATTACTGTACATCCAACAGTGTCGAGTCTCTTAATTCTTGTACTGTTAGGTACAGAAACCTACCAGTCACAATGTTGACCGACACGTACCGAGATATGGTGCAGAAGTGGTACTTTAACCGTCGCAAAGCTGCAGGTATTTATTGCTTACAAAATAAAGTATATATTAAACGTGTGAGTTGATGATAAATTAATTAACTCATTTATATTCACGTTTTTTTTTTTTGTAGCAACAATGAAGTACGAAATCACTGATTGGGCAGCAGATAAGGTGGAAAAAAGAAAAAGAAAAAGCGTCAGATGGGTTGTATACGGAATTAACCAATTTCAGTATCAAGTTTCTGATGGGCTATATAACCGTGAAGTGAACTTAATGACCAATGAATGTGAATGTCGGAAATGGCAGCTTTCTGGGATACCTTGTGGTCATGTTATTGCTGTTAGCAGGTTTTTGGGTCTAACCAATTGTGTTCAATATGTACAGGACTGGTTCAAAAAGGAAAAATATCAAGCAACCTACGCAGAGTCAATTCAATTTGTTGGCAATTTTAACGAATGGGAGTATCCAAGCCATATACATCCTGTTACTCCTCCAAACATGAACAACCCTCAGCCAGGTCGTCCAAAAAATACAAACCGTATACCATCACAAGGTGAGGAACCAACTACAAGACATTGTAGCAGGTGCAATGAAGTGGGGCACACTCGTGGGCATTGCAACAAATCATTCGTCCCTGATCCGCCTGTACGCAAGGGTAAACAAAAGCAACAAGAATTTGCAATGGATGAGCAACCGTATGCTCAAAACTCGTACGCTTACCAAGACTATGGCCAAAACACATACCCCACAAACCAGTATGATCAAAACCAGTACACGCAAACATTCGATCATACCCAGTACGCGTCTCAAAGTTACTACCAAAACGGATACCCATCTCAACAATATGATCAAAACAGGAATGCTACACAAACGTATGATCACAATCACACACAACCATCATTCAACATGTCTCAACAATACGATTCCCAGCAGTATGCCTCTCAACATATAGATGATCACAACACGCAACGTTCAAATAGTTGGTTTAATCACCTTGGTTTTTAAGATGGTAGAACAGTTTATGTGTTTTTAATATTTCCAATTTACTATGTAATGTAATTTACGTATCCTGTAATAAATTCCTTCTTTTTTAATATTATTATATAAATGTTGTCGTACTACAATTTACCATTGTAATTGCTCTTACAACCTAAAAAGCCTAAAAAAAAATATAACCTAAACCCTAAACCTAAACCATAAAATCTTACAAACAACACACTAAAACATAACCCTAACAAAAACTTAACATATTTCGGATAAATTTATGGAAGAATTACATACATTCTTTTTTTGAAACTTGTATTTCGCTGCAATGCAGCATAGAAATACATTTTTTTTTTATTTTTTTTTTATCAAAATGCAATAAAATGCCTCGTGCGTAACACGTGTCGAAGTAAAATGTATTTCGCTGCAAATTAAAGCAGAAATACAACTTTTTCTGCAAGCGTGGGGCCCAAATAGCTATCTCGCTGCAACGCAACCAAGAATTACAAAAATTTAATTTTTTTAATATTCGGGTGGGCCCAAATGTAGTATTTCGCTGCATCTTGACCAAGAAATACAAATTTTTTTTTTTTTTAATATTCGGGTGGGCCAAAAAAGAAGTAAGTAAGTGGTGGGACCCTTTGCATTGTATTTCGCTGCAAAGGGTATGTGAAGTACATTTTTTTTTATAATTTTTTATTCTAAAAATGACGAGATGTTGACACGTGTTGGTATTGAATTTCTGGTATACTTTGCAGCGAAATATGTGGCCTTTTTGGGGATAAAAAAAAAAAACCCGCCCTAAAAAAGGCAACACATTACTGCAGAGTCCTCTGCAGTAATTTTCGCTTATCTCGAGACAGGTCTGAATAAATATTTAAGCTGGTAAAG
>CP139505.1:135449856-135564856 GCA_021014915.2 Artemisia tridentata subsp. tridentata | reverse complement strand
AAAACCATAACATCTCGGCTCGTTCGTTAAACATCTCGTGTATAACCATAACATCTCGGCTCGTTCGTTAAACATCTCGTGTAAAACCATAACATCTCGGCTCGTTCGTTAAACATCTCGTGTATAACCATAACATCTCGGCTCGTTCGTTAATCATCTCGTGTAAAACCATAACATCTCGGCTCGTTCGTTAAACATCTCGTGTATAACCATAACATCTCGGCTCGTTCGTTAAACATCTCGTGTATAACCATAACATCTCGGCTCGTTCGTTAAACATCTCGTGTATAACCATAACATCTCGGCTCGTTCGTTAATCATCTCGTGTAAAACCATAACATCTCGGCTCGTTCGTTAAACATCTCGTGTATAACCATAACATCTCGGCTCGTTCGTTAAACATCTCGTGTAAAACCATAACATCTCGGCTCGTTCGTTAAACATCTCGTGTATAACCATAACATCTCGGCTCGTTCGTTAAACATCTCGTGTATAACCATAACATCTCGGCTCGTTCGTTAAACATCTCGTGTATAACCATAACATCTCGGCTCGTTCGTTAATCATCTCGTGTAAAAACATAACATCTCGGCTCGTTCGTTAATCATCTTGTGTAAAACCATAAACATCTCGGCTCGTTATTTAAACATCTCGTGTAGAACCAAAACTATTTTCATGATGAACGATACGTACATGCCATGCATTCTTATAGTCACGACCGTTTATTATCCTTGTACAAGAATGGGGCATAAGTCGCTGTAGTCTATGACATTCAGGAGGTACACATCAAGGGCCACAATCTTAACTTATCTAAATGATGTAAGGTGGTTTTTTTGATTTTAGGGTTTCTTAATATAAAGATCCTAAAGTTGCATGGTTGATAATTTATTTTCCTGATTTTTTTTTTTAATTTTATAAAAGTATTTATAATAAATAAAAAATTTATAAAACTATTTTTTATAATTTTATAAAAGTATTTATAATATTACCGACGACATGACGTCGGTAATATAACCGCCAAAATTTTCGACAATTTTTTATTCGTCCCGCCAAACTAGAAACGACAAATTTCTATTACCTTACCGACGACAAGACGTCGGTAACATTAAAAGTTTTAACAAAACTAGATCTGGTCCACACTTAGAAAAAAAAAACGTATAACTTTTATCTCAATTATTGAAGACGACCACCGGCGATTACCACAGCTCCGACACCACTACCACTACTCCACCACTACCACAGCTCCACCATCACTTCACCCACCTCCTCCGACACCACAGCTCCACCTCCGACACCACCGCAGCTCCACCACAGCTCCACCACAACTACACGAGCAGCTCCACCGCAGCTCCACCACAGCTCCACCTCCTCCACCTCCTCCTCCTCTCATGTTTAATTCACTCCTCAACCCCTCATTTGTTTAATTCTTCTTCTTCCCCACTTCTTCTTCTTCGATCTACAAAACAGGTATTTTTGATTTTTGTTAATTTTGGTTTTTGTTAATTTTGTTTATTGTTAATTTTGTTTAATCTTAGTGTTAATGTTTGTTAATTTTGTTTTTTGTTAATTTTGTTTTATTTTCTTTATTTATTTTATACAGCCGACACCGCAGCTCCACCTCCGACACCACCACAGCTCCACCAAGACAGCCGAGAGCGAGAGTCGAGAGCTGAGACAGCCGAGACAGAGGTAATGTGGTCCCCCTTCTTTTTTTTTTAAAACTTTTGGTATCCCGACGACATGTCGCCGACAACAGTTTTTTTTTAAAAACTTTTTATATATTAATGTGCTCACTTTTAATATAGCCCGAGCCCGAGCCCGAGACCGCAGTCTCCGCAGCCCGAGACTGCAGCCCGAGCTGCAGCCTGAGATCACAGTCGAGAGCCACAGACCACAGCCGATATAGTATGTTGTTAATTTTGTTAATTTTGTTTATTGTTAATTTTGTTTAATCTTAGTGTTAATGAATGTTGCGTGACGGATTAAGTGTAATTTGATTGTTTAAAACCGTGTTCAAGAACCGGCCTAGTTTAGTAGCAGTGTATACCTTTAGTAGCAGTGTATTATGTTTTATGATTTTAGTGATTAATTTCGGAAAGTCCCCGTCCGAAGTTAATCATCCTATAGAAAACCCGTCCGGAATTAATTTATTAGAAATTAATTTCGGAAAGTCCCCTGTTTGGGACTGCTTTTTGAATGTTTTGTCTCATTTAGGATATGGATGCGTATAACTGATTTACTATTTGAGATTATTTCGACAGTGTTTCTCCTTTACTCCTACGAATATGTCCTTAATGCACATATTTGGGGAGTTGAGGGGAAATGCTGCCGAAATTTTCTCAAATAGTAAATCAGTTATACGCATTCATATATGGGACGAATCATTCAAAGAGTGGGTTAGGATTGCCTTCCATAGTTGCGCTAGGTGAACAAAACAACTCGTAATCATTAATTAAGTGCATATAATAACCGATTGCATCATAAAAATGCAGTTATGATAATTGATAAGAGTTGGACCCGTATAGAGCATCGTGGTTCAAAAGAATTTCTTGATGGTCTTGCCGCCTTCCTCGATCATTGCAAACCGTTATTGAATAGTTCCGGAAACATAAAATGTCCGTGTCGTCGTTGTCGTAATGTTCCATGGGTATCTCTCGAAGCTCTTAAATACCGCATAGGCCACAATGGGTGGGACCCAACTTATACACAATGGAAGGATCACGGTGAACCGGATCCTCCGAATAATGATCAATATGATATTCTTGATAACACAACACAACGTGAGATGAGTGACATGGGTGCGTGCCTTAATGATATTCTTGATATTCCTCCGAATAATGATCAAAATGATATTCTTGATATTCCGTCGAATAATGAGCCGACTCATGGAAATATTGGCGAGACAAGTAACGAGCCTACTCAAGCAGCGACACCTCCTCTGCGTAACGAGTATGAAGAGTTACTTGCAAGTTCCAACCAGCCTCTGTACCCGGGTTGTGACTTTATGACAACATTGGATTTTATGGCAAAGTTTACACATCTCAAGGTCAGCGGTAAATGGAGTGATACTTCATTTAACAATACGCTAAAATTTCTCCAGGAGGTATTTCCGCCCAGGTTAGGTTACAATCTCCCACCGTCATACTATCATATAAAGAAGACATTTAAAAAGGTCGGGTTAGGGTACGAGTCGATACATGCTTGTGAAAATGATTGCTTTCTATATCGGGGGGATGATGGCGAAGATTTGGAGTATTGTCCGGTTTGCAAAACGAGTAGATGGAAAGACAATAAAACAACGGGGAAGAAAGTTCCTAACAAGGTGTTGCGTTACTTTCCTATCATTCCTAGACTACAACGTTTGTACAAGTCTATTCACACTGCAAAACATATGACTTGGCATGCTACTGGAAAGTCTACGGACGGTAAGATGCAACACCCGGTTGATGGTAAAGCATGGCAGAAGTTTGACAATAAATATTCGGATTTTGCTATAGAACCAAGAAACGTTCGATTAGGGTTGGCTGCTGATGGTTTCAATCCGTTCGGAAACCTTAGTCAGACTTACAGCATGTGGCCGGTTATATTAACAACATACAACTTGCCTCCGTGGTTATGCATGAAAGAGACTTCTTTGATGCTGACGTTGTTGATTCCTGGCCCTAAATCACCGGCGAAGGACATCGATGTTTACTTGAAGCCCTTGATTGATGACCTTGTGGAATTATGGAAAAAACCAGGTATCTTGACTATGGACGCTGCTACAGGCACTCAATTCCACATGAGAGCGATGCTTTTATGGACCATCAATGATTTTCCTGCTTGAAGTAGTTTGTCTGGTTGGCAAGGGCAAGATTACTACGCTTGCCCTACATGCAAAGTAGACACTCCGGCTACGCGTGTGATAAGCAAAACAGCTTATGTTGGTCATAGAAGATTCTTAAAAAAAAACCATAAATGGAGGAGGGACTGTACGACATTCAATGGTGAACCCGATTATAGAGATCCTCCTAGAAAAGATATTAGGGCTGATATCTTGACTCAACTTGCGAAATTGCCCACACGTGTGCCGGGGAAACATCCGGATTATGGGGGTGGGAAGATAAAACGTAATCATACAGTCGAGCTGAACTGGACTAAACGGTCTATCTTCTACGATCTTGAATATTGGTCTTTTCTTTCTCTACCACACAATTTAGATGTCATGCATATCGAAAAAAATGTGTTGGAGAGTATCTTGAACACCTTGTTAATGAATGACAAATCTAAAGACACCGCGAAGGCAAGACAAGATTTGCAAGCTCTGGGCATTCGACAGGAGTTGTGGCTCGGAAACAAACAAAACGGGAAGTGCTCGAAGCCTCATGCAAAGTACTCCTTCACACCCGATAAAAGAAAACTCTTCTGTCAATACATCAAAACAGTTAAACTACCAGATGGCTTCGGATCCAAGTTCAAGTCAAAAGTGACCAAAGATGATAACAGTATAACGGGCATGAAGTATCATGACTGTCATATAATGATGCAACGGTTACTTCCTTATGGACTTCAACAATACTTGGACGCACAGACTTATACACCATTGAACTCGAGCTTTGTTTTTCTTTAAGCAAATTTGCGCCCGAACTTTGATGGTGAAAGACATGGTGAAAGCTAAAGACCAGTTGATCATATTTTGTGCAGTCTCGAGCAAATATATCCTCCTGCTTTTTTTGACATTATGATTCACTTGGTTATGCATTTACCTGAAGAGGCTATTGAAGGCGGGCCTGTTTCATTCCGGTGGATGTATCCATTTGAAAGATACATGAAGAAGCTTAAAAACTATGTCCGAAATAAAGGGAAGCTTGCTGAAGCTACGGGCAGATTGAGAATTTAAAAAGAGTCTGGCTGAAGCTGAGAAAGAGAGGAAAAAATAGAAGAAGAAAGCCAGGAAAAATGAGAAGAGGCTCGAGCTTTTGACACGTTATATCTCGAGGAAACCAGACTGGGACTCGTTTCTTACCCAGATTGGTTCTCGAGCTGACGCTGGAGGCTGCAGTGGGAGCGGCGCGGGAGGGAGCGGCGCGGGAGGGAGCGGCGCGGGAGGGAGCGACGCGGGAGGGAGCGGCTCAGGCGCTCTCCCGAGTGGCTTAGGCGGCGCGAGTAGCTCTAGCAGCGCGAGTGGCTCTAGGAGCGGGAGGGATGATGATGACGACGATGGGCTGGACATGTAGAGGTATTATTTTGTGTTGTTTTGTCTCTGGAACTATATTTTTGACGACCCCAATCTTATTATCTTTGAACACTTAGGATATTGCAACATTTGTACATATAGTAGCTAGGTTTAGCGATTATAACACCCATTTTGTAAACTTTATGATGTATTTTGAGGGTGTTATAATGTTTATGGCCGTTTTGTAAAGTTTATGGCCGTTTTGTAAAGTCTATTAAGTGTTTAGTGGTTATATATAGCCGTTTAAGCCGTTATAAACTTTATAGCCGTTGTTTATGGCCGTATTGGAATGTGGTTTATAAGAGCAGGTGGAAAGTGGAATTGGCAGATTTTTGCTGCACATTTTTGCGGCAAAAATCTGGGTAGTGCAGCTGCGCAGGCTGCACTGCAGCTGCAATAAAACTTCAATACCGACGCCATGTCGTCTCTAAAATAATGAAAAATGTTTACATTCTAAACCTTACCGACGAAGGGGCGTCGGCAAAATTTGCAATGCTCTTGACTTTGTTTGACTTTTCATACCGTACCGACGAATCGGCGTCGGCACAATTTGCAATTCTCTTGACTTTGTTTGACTTTTCATACCGTACCGACGAATAGTCGTCGGTGTGGTTTACGTTAATATTTGACTTTCGTTGACTTTAATTATCTAATCTAATTAAGTTATTAAATATTTATTATGTTACCGACGACTCGGCGTCGGTAACAAATTGTCGAGTAAAACAACGTTTGACCGAAAAATCATGTGGGTCCGCTATGTCGTCGGCGTTATTCGTCGGCACGGATATTGCCGACGTGGCTCTGTCGACTATTCGTGCCGACGACCTGACGTCGATATGGTATGCTTCCGACGTCATGACGTCGGCACCGTTGAAAAATAGTCGTCGCCGGTGGTCTCGATTGTACTAGTGATATGGCCTGTAAAGATTTAGAGATACTGGCCGACACCGTTTTAAACCATTTAGGTACAAAAACATTAGTAACTGTTTTTAATATTTAAGAAAACGAACATTGATAGTAACTATTTTTAATAAATTGGTTTTTGATTAACTTTAGGTACATGCATCTTGGTCAGTTTGCTCCATTAGGTGGTGAACAAATTGCGGCTTAACTTCTTGGAGATTACGCTTCAATTGGTCACAGTTCACAATGGCTTTGGTATTTTGTGTATGCAAGGTATTAACTTGTGCTACCTTTTATAATTATTTCATGATGTATATGCTATAAATTTTTATTTATTTGACTAATGACTAAGCTATATATTTTAAGGATGATGGTGAAGCTGAACACGATGAAGGTTGGACTTGTGATAAGGATTAAGGCTCAGAATCAGATGATGATATGGAATATGAAAAGGAGGATACATTAAAAATGCTACATGGATCAACACCGGCGCGTGAAGAAAATGCTGTAAGGATACTTCTTTGTTCACCCTTCTTTAAAGCATGTTTGTGCCTGAGATAAAATCTAATTACATTGTATTAGGTAGAACTCGAATTGGTCGTACCTTTGGACTCAGGTAATAGGTGTGAAAAAGATCCCAGAGTATAAAGTATGTGAGATATCACAAACATACTCAACTTGAAAAGGCAAAACAACACTGCCTTAATCACACACTTATTATTGAAGCTAAAGTATGAGTTTTTTTTGTCCTGTTTGTGAGTAAAGTATTGAAGCTAAAGCTAAAGTAGCAAACTGAACACCCGATAAGCAAATCAAACACCCTGACAACAACTTACAAAGCAACCATGATAACAGAAACCAAACACCTCTCAACCCCATGACAACAACACTAATGTTGTATTTCTTATGCTAAAACATTTTTTCATATATATGTTAATATAAATTCTGTTGAGATGATTAAAATTAATGAAGGTTTAATTTAGAAGTGTTGCTATTGACCAAGACTATATTTGCTACGGATAGCCACCCATACAGAATTTTTAATGAGTATAAACTTTTTTCCTATCTTCTCTTATAATATGTGTTTTTGTTTCAGTAGATAACTAATGAATCCCCTATAATGTGATTAGTGTTGATAAGTCATCATTGTGAATCTTACTTACAGAAGATGAGTCGTAGTTATATAGATAACTAAGTGAAAAATAAGTTTCAGTAAAAATGGATGATCTTATGATTGTTTATTTTAATGTTGAGCTGCTATATATTGTCACACAATTTTTTTTTACCATTAATTTTTTATTTTATTTGGCAACTTATAGCAGGTAAGGCGATGCGAAATACGGGAGGAAGATATCTTGGTTGGTAAAGGTAATGGTGGGAGAGGTTGGTGACTAGAGTTAACTGCAATTGAAATGAGCGAAACCTGGGAAGAGTACGAGATGGAAGGTATCGTGGTTGCTATTGGTGGACATGGTACAAATTATTGGGGAGGATTGCATGGTGATTATAGTGATTCCGAAGGATCATGCTCCTCGACATGGTAAGTTCTATACTAAATAATTATGTTTTTATTTTATTATAATCTTAGCTAAATGAGACTAGCCTAGACTTTTTAAAAGTATATTAGACTTTTTAAGTTTTGTACTTGCCCAGAGTTAATGAGTTGGTAAAGCTTTCAATTTTTAAAAGCTTATGTTCACAAACATGTTGATCATCTTGGGTTGCTAACTACTAATGTGTTATTGATATTTTCTTTTTTCAGCAACTAATTGAATTCTGGTACGTAACCTACGGTATATGCTATTAACGCGGACGCAAGATGGGATTGAATCGGTTTCAAAGTTGAATGAAGTGTAGAATGCTATCATGCAAAAGGTATGAGTTACCCAAACACCCAATTAAGTAGTATGAAAAAATAATGCAGTAGTTTAAATGGTAATAATAACTAGAAATCATGTACAACTAAAACGTAATCTTGCCTCTTCGTTGTTAGAAATTTGTGCAACAACGACAGACGGGCAACGCTCAAAGTATTTTTGGACTTTGAACTCTTGAGTTGGTTTCCCTTTCCCAGTAAAACATTAGATAAACTTTTTGTATTTGTCGAATGCAATGAAAATATTTTAGTTATATGATCTGCTATATGACACTACCTATATCTATTTATGAATGGTTGGGTTATGTTTGCTTTAAAAGTGTCATGTATATACATTTGGAGAGCTACAATTTTTTCTTAATACATGGGTTTATATCATGTGACCATCTCAACGAGAACTCTTTTCATATTTGTGTGTCTTACTGATTAGGGCTTCATTTCTACTACATTATGTACTGAATATTCTCCTATTAATATTGTATGGTGATCTAAGAGTGTTTGGAATTATGTAACATAGTGTGTACATTTACCTGATCTTTTTTTTTTTTTTTTTTTTTTTTTTTTTTTTTTTTTTTTTTTTTTGTACTTACGTTTATCTTGTGGATATTGCTGAAAAATTTGGTCTCTATTAATAATTGTGTTAGTGAAAATCTAAAATAAGGGATAACCCGAGTCCACTCTCAAAGAAGAAACATCGCAAACCTTGAAGAGCAGCTGGAAAACGTCCTAAAATTTGTTGACAAGATGATGATGTCACTACCAAACAGTAACAATGAGGCGGAAAAAAATAGTCAGCAGAAAAAGTCTGGTCCTTTGACTGCAAGTAATGCAATCAACAAGCCTAACTTTATAAGATCTCCATGCTTTGTGGATTATCCATGGAACTCAGTTCTATATGCTATTTAAAGGAGACCCTGCTGATGAAATTCACATGGAAGCTGACTTAGGCGGCTTAACCGGCTTCAACAACATTTGGTTGAAATTGGATATGCAACACCAAGTCGTGATGATAAGCCTACAATTTCCGTTTCATCAAGGTTAGCTTCTCCTATAATGAATTTCTTATTCTCAGTAATAAATGTGTTATATGTCTAATGTATCAATACAGTCGAAATTGACTAAAAAGGCAATGGATTAAAAGGCACTCAAAGTGTTTTTATAAATCATAGTCTTCTAAATAATTTTAGTCAATGTTTAGGTGGTAAGATGTGGGTGTGTTGGTAAAAAGATATTCTATTAGTACGAGTAGTAACATGTTAGGTCGGACACGTTTTTATTAACCAACTTTATTAGTTATAACGCATATCTCTACATATTCCAGTAAGTGTAATGTTCCTTTTTTTTTTTTTTTTTTTTGTTTTTTTTCGTATAACCCATTCCCTATGTTGGCACAAGTGTCAGTAACTAATTTATAAAAAAAAAAAAAAAAAAAAAAAAAAAAAAAAAAAAAAAACTTAGTGAAGCTAACCAAAATGAATGTTAACATTACATCCGTTTGTTGTGCAGCCTTCGATCATTGAAGCTTGAAGTTTCTAGCAAAGAGACTAACAACATGTTTGACAACAGAAGAGAGAAAATTGTTAAATAGGAAATGGGACGTTCCTCTTGAGGAAAGCATCATAGGATTCAATTCATAAAGAAACTGTGGACCAATCCCCATGACTCTGCACATGTTCAAGAAAGCGGAGAGATCGTTGCAAAAGCTTTTCGGTTTTCGTGAAGGTGGATACTTGTCAAAAGAAATGTTTGAGCTTAATTTTGTGCTCCCATCTAAGGATAGGCCTTAGCTTATGGAAACTTAGGGAAACATTGTTTTTCACTTAATTATTTTATTTCCTTGCGGATGTTTTAAAAATTATATTTTAGGTTTTTAATATTATATCATCTAACGTTATTTCTATTAACCATTTTACTAATTTTATTTTTTTAACAATTCTTAAAGCTAGCCGCCCATCGGGCGGGCCTTAAGGCTATTACACATAAGTTAAGCTAAACACTCAACAAGAGCTTATAAATTTATGATATATAAGTCATAAGTTGCTTATATAACATAAGAATAATTCAATAAAGTTTTCGAGGTTGTCTTTAACCTGTTTTGGTGTTTGATTGTATATCTAGATTTGGGTGAATTGTTTGCTCTGTAAAGACAATGAGAATACTAAGAACTTACCCTTGAATATGTAAAAAGGTGAGGGTGGGTGCATTTACCATCGTTACAGCTATGTCATTGTTTGGGATTGCTTATTATAAAGGTGCTGCCTTGGATTGCTTAATCAGATGTAACTGACTTATCCTTATATGTTGTTGTTGGTATTACTTATTATAACGGTGCTTATTGTATCGCTTATTCTAACTGCTTATGGGGTTGTTTGGTTGCTTATTCAAACTGCTTTAAAGGAGTTGTTCTGAGATTACATGCTAAACTCTCTAAATTTTAAGGGATTGTATAAGATAACTTATTAAAGTTGCTTATAAGGAATGTTTGGATCCCTATAAGTAACTTTAATAAGCCATCACAATAAGATCCCTTATAAGCTGAAGTTTTAGTAAGCAATCCCAAAATAGTCCCTTTATAATTAGTTATAATAAGCATTCCAAACAACCCAAATTCTTATAGTAAAAAAAATTAAGATAGAGACCGGTTTTGAGCTGAAAACCTGTCTATAAAACACATTAAAGACATGTTCCCAATATGAAACCGGTCTCCACGTGAATATTTTAAAAATAATAAAATAAGATAGAGACGTGTTTTATACCGGTTTTGGAACTCGTCTAAAAAATAATTGCCTATAAATGTATCTTACTTGTCACCATATTCTTTTATATGCATCGAATTAATTTTTTTCCCCATTACTTTTCACATAGAGAGCCCTCATAGTGCTCGGATAAAAAACCGGTCTCAAACCCATTTGGCATAAAATTTATTTTTCCTCAAACTTACCATTAGTCTTGCAAATGTACGATAATCTTTCTTAGGCATAAAACTAGACACGTTAATCATTACTTAACCCATTTTTAACAGGTATAAGATGTCTTTTTTTAGTAGCGTCAAAAAATTGACACTCCACAACATTTCTGTCGCAATACAATTTTCTATTGTTATTATTTTGGATTGTCCTTTTCATGCATACATTATTTCTCCATATTACATTCCAATAAGATAAGTTTGAATGTATTTCATTTGTTTTCTTCAGTAAACATATATGGGCATGATAAGAGAGTGTGTAACTAACTGCCCACTTGTTTTCTCTCATTAGAAAATGTAATAGGTTTGACGAATTGCACATTTACTAGTACAATATATCATCCACTAAATAAAAGTATCGAAACATTATTCACTTTGGTATCACAAGATTCCTCTTGAGATACACAAAATTATTAAGCTCAACAACTACAACCTTTTTTGAACGTATGTTGTCATGTTAAATTTAATAATGGATACACATATAGAAAATATAACATATGTTAATTACATATAATTAGTCTGATAACGACAAATTTTCTGATGTTGGCACGGTTTGGGCACCTATTGATTTATGAACTTGGATCCTCTAAAGTTGTATAAGACAACTTTACAAGACAACTTTAATAGAGTAATAAAGTTGTCTTATACAACTTTAGAGGATCCAAGTCCATTGTTGGTTCACATAAATAATGCTTTTAAGAAATAACAAATATCATGATCATTTAGCAAACGACAACATCATCACCCAATAAATTAGTTGTGGGTACTCTCAATACTTCATGTGGAAGTATATGCATAAATCAAGGTTATAAATAGCGCGAGGCGTGGCGTGGTGGTATGACCAAGACTCGCGCTTTTGCGGCTAAGGCGAAGCTTTTGCATTTATAAGACGTGGCATAAGGCGGCACAAAATATGAAAATATTTATAAATTTATATCATATTTCATATATAACGAATTTACAAAAAAGACGTGACATAAGGCGGTGTGACAGCATGGCGTGGCGGCATAATCAAGCCTCACGTTTTTGTGGGGCCTTTACGAGCCTTTTAGAGAATCCTATTCCTTTATGTAACACCCCAACCCGACAAGGGTAAAGATGTCACGCAAATGGTTTCATATCAGATAAACATAGCATACAATCAAATAGTAATACAATGGTTCTCAAAGGTTACAAATGAAATCTTGCAATACAAAGGGTTACAAAGGAAAATAAAAGTCGTCTATAAAATCCATAAGTACATCTCTTCTAATAGCTTCTACTCAAAGTCTTCTAAGTCCAAAAGTCTCTTCACTTATACCCAAACCCGTCGTCCTGCTTAAAATCTGCCGCACACGAAAAGAAAACGTGCGGCTGAGCTTAAAAAGCCCAGTGAACAGATATAACGGAAACAAAGCAGTAGCATAATGAATAATACATGAGTAAATGAGAATGGAAGCATGAATACATGGTGAGAATACAAGGTAAGAATACATGGTAAGAATGCATGGTAAGAATACATGGTGTCATAAGGGAAAGTGTAAAGGTGCAAGGTAAGGGAAAGTCAGTAATCCACTACGAGCCCATAACATGAAATCATAAGCATAATCATAATCATAAACATGTAGAGGGGAGACCTCTTAGTATCCTGTAAATATGAGGGGTGTCCTCATCATGGGTATCTTGTAAATATGAGGGGTGTCCTCATCATGGGTTGGAGTAGCTAGCTCCCAGAGTGTGAAAGACGTGTATCGCACACACCATCAGTCACCATGAATAACATAACATAACATGAACATGAACAAATCTAGGATGCATCCATACGCCCCAGGTGGCCATAATCTGCCTCTACGTAAACATGAATCATAAACATAACATGCAGGGACGGGACAGGTCATCACTCTCCTGCCCTAGAGTCATGCCATCGGTGCATCGACTGACATGGACATGAAACCCTCATGCCTAGTGAGTGGCTCGTAGTATCAAACTGTGGGTCAAGGTCAAGTATCATGAATCATATTTTAAGTTTACTTGCATAGGTCATTATCTTGTTTCATAAGTTCATAATCATGGTTCATAATCATGGTTCATAAGCATGGTTCATACATGAAAGGTTCATAATCATAAAGGGTTCAATATCAAAAAGGTCATCTATCAGAAGTGTTTAATATCAGAAAGGTTCATAACAGAAAGGTCATGTCAAAGGTTCATAATATCATGAAAGAACAAGCAAGGTTCACAGAATCAAAGAACATAGTAATGAATCAGAAATCAAAAATGAGACGAAGGCTCCTTACTAAGAAGGGCAGAATATCTGTACCTTAACGAAATACGCAAGCAAGAAATGAAAATCAAATCAAGTAGGAGATCACTCCCTCTTCACCCGATCTACAAATAAGCACAAGTTCTCTTAAGTTCGTGTAATCATATGGTTTCATGTTTGTTCCCATTTCATATTAAGTAGCTTTGATCACTCACATTCTCGTATTTCAATTTAAAAGGTTAGAGATGATCATATTCTTAGCTTATGATTCATAATGTCATTCACACGGTTTTAGTGTCATATAGTAGTTATCATACTTTAGGGATTCAATATGAAAATATCATAAGTTTAGGGTTCAATATGAAAATATCATCAAGTTACCGATTTTATAAGTTATGACCTTTGATTTTATCAAAATATCCATTTATACCCTTAAGGTTACATAATAAACACATCACACCCTTTAGTTCACAATTTTACACTTTTATCCCATCACACAGTTTTAAGTACGAATTTGTCATGTTTTCCATAATTTATAAATCGTATAAGAACTCAGTATTAAAATCCCCAAAAATTCTCAGAGGTGCTCATATGTCTAAATTATTTTATCAAATTTTTTTCAGATTTTATTATGTAGTATAGGTACGTATTAAAAATCCACTTTCACAACTCGTCCAGATTTCTGAGAAATTTTACCATATGAAAAGTTACCAGTCATAAACCCTTTAAGAAAAATTCACAAAAATCTATAAAAATTCCAGGAAGTATCACACATCTTATAGATTACCCAGTTCAAAGGACTCTTCCTAACTCAACACGGTTTGAAAATTAAAAATCAAAAACCCGGACAGATTTTCCAGACTCACAAATCCGACCAGACATGAAATTTTGTAAAAATCAAAAAGTATACTTCCAGGCCTCTAAAAATTACAAAATAAATTTCTCCAGATAGCTATTTCAATGAACTTAGTTTAGGGATTTTGAAACACTCAAAAACACGATTCCATCATAAAGTTATAGCCCTTCAAAGTTGAACAAAATTCGGACTCAGAAACAGTCCACACAGCAAGTTATCCAAAATAGGGTTTTTCATATCCAAATCACATGTTTTTCATCCCAAACGACTTTGATTGAGTCCATAACATATTTTGGTCATTCAAAAACATATTTGACATGATTCTCATAATTTATTTCACACCCAAAAGTGGTATCCAATTCATGTACATAGTTTTAGGTTTTGATCATTCATGATTTTATGTGACTTATAAGGTGATCTATCTATCGTTTAAACACAAGAACTTGAACAAGGATTGAACAAAAGACATCATACCCTTGTAGACAACGAAGAGACGAATCATACGAAGTCAAAATACCACACGAAGACCTCCTTTTCTCCCCTTTGCTGATCGGCGCACAGCAGCAGAAACAAGGGCCAAAAGACATGATTTAGGGTTTGATTTTGATGACGAAAATCATAAGGAACATTGTTAGGATTATAGGCATACCTTGTGACGATGAAACACGGATTAAAGATGATCCAGAAGCTCCTTTTTGGCTGGGATTTGGGCGTGGCAGCAAGCACAAAAAGGACAGCCGCTAGTTTTCTTTGGTGTAGGTTTTTTTTTTTTTTTTTTTTTTTTTTTTTTTTGAATGTGAATCGGTGTAGGGAGATAAACAAGGACCGAGATTTTGATTAGGGTTAAATTAGGAATGATGTACACTAATTTAGGGACTTACCATGGTTGCACAAATCAAGAACCTAGACCTTTTTGTGGTCCAAGGGGGGGCGGCACACTATGTAACATGTTTGTTTTTTTTTTTTTTTTTTTTTTTTTTTTAACAAAACTTATATAATGTATAGTTTATATTTAACTTAGACTTAGGTTAATTTTGATAAATTCGTATTCATAAGTTCTCACGATTTTAAATTCGGGGCATTTTAGTCTTTTCATATTGTTTTAATTTGCGGGTTTTACATAGAGAATCCTATTCCTTTATGGACTTGGATCCTCTAAAGTTGTATAAGACAACTTTAGTAAAGTTGTGAGATTGTGGGCCATTGGATCGAATCCAATGGCTCACAATCTAACAACTTTACTAAAGTTACTTTAGAGAATCCTATTCCATCAACAATAACTGTTAGCATTAAGAAAGTGTTGGTCATTCTTGTATTCATAACTTTGTAACGTGTCTTAGAAGATGTCATAGATTAGATAATGGGCTATTGGATTGGGCTAATCTAATAGGTTAGTGGTTAAGTAAGAATAGCCTTTATATGATCTACAAACCCAATCCAATCCATGTCAAGCCCATGAAGCCCATTTGTATAACTATATAAACACCTCAAATGTGTCATTTGAAGCGTGTGATTGAGTGTATAAGTGTGTGTTTTGCTTAATAATAACTCTCTAGTTTCTTCCTCTCCTTCTCTATGTAAGCATATCATACGCATCTCTCTTCTACCACCATATCGTGCCATATAAGCTTCATATATACGTGATAGAGTTGATATCTAAGGTCCTACAAGTGGTATCAATCGCCTAACAATAATTTAGAAGTGTGTGGAAATTGTTTTTTGTTAAAACTATGCATAAAAGTTGCTTTTTTTATTAAAAACGTGAGTTTTTCTTCAAAAAGTTTTGATTTTTACGTGTTTTAGTGTTAAAGTTGTTTTTATTTAAGCTTTAGTGATTAAAAGTGAGATTTGGCAAAAAGAACGATTCAAAAACGTCAAAAAGTGGGTGTTCAGCGATTTTCAAAAATCTGACCATTTTACGAATAAGTGGTCAAAACCCTCTTTTTACGCATAAGGTCAAAACCCTTAGTTTACGAGTAAGCACAGTTTTTACAAATAAGGTCAAAACCCTTAGTTTACGAGTAAGCACCAGTTTTTACGAATAAGCACCAGTTTTACGAGTAAGCACCAATCTTACGAATAAGCACAAGTGTTACGAATAAGAATTGATCTTACGAATAAGCTTTACGAACTTGCTCCTGTTGAAGATTCTTCGTGCATCAAGGATTACTCAGTACTTCCCTAGCTTGGATAAGTTTGTGGAATACTTCGACTTGTGAAATCTCGCTAGCTTGGACAAGTTAGTAAGATACTATTTCAAAATCTTACGCGTAAGGACAACCTTTACGAATAAGACCAAATCTTATGCGTAAGGACAACCTTTACGAATAAGACCAAATCTTACGCGTAAGGAAAACCTTTACGCATAAGACCAAATCTTACGCGTAAGGACAGACTTTACGAATAAGACCAAATCTTACGAGTAAGGACAGACTTTACGACTAAGACCTAATCTTACGAGTAAGGACTCAGTTTACGACTAAGGACAAGTTTTCAGACCAAATTTTCACTACAACAACTTGCATCAACTTACAACAAACACAACTCCTACATCGTTGAACCGATCCAAGATCAACTTTATCATTCATAAATGGCAACTCAGCAAGATATTCACGCAGCCGGTGCAGAAAACCGACCTCCCATGCTGTCAAAGGGCGGATACTCACAGTGGGCTAGTCGTATGATGCGCTATCTTAAGAGCAAACCAAATGGAAAACTTCTTATCAATTCCATTTTGAAAGGACCCTTTCAACCACGACGGGTCCTAGACCCTGGAGATCCTAATGGAATCCCCCCAGTACAACTATTCTACAGAGATCAGACTGAGGCTGAGTATACCGAGGAAGACGAACTAAAAATTGCAACTAATGATTAGGCATTTCATCTAGTTGTTCTTGGGCTACCTGAAACGACTTATGCAACTGTGGATAGTGAAGGAAGTGCTCATGCAGTCTGGGAAAGAGTCAAGAGGTTAATGTATGGGACATACATCGGGAAGCAGGAAATGGAAACACAATTGCTCAAGGAACTACACAAGTTCACTTCCATTTCTGGTGAATCAATAGAGTCGTACTATCACAGGTTCTGTAAGATCATGAATGACTTATCCAGACACAACCTCACACAGAAGAACATAGCTAACAACACCAAGTTTCTGAACGAGTTACAACCAGAATGGGGAAGATACATCACCATTGTGTATCAGACAAAGAACTTGCATGAAGTTAACTATGATCAGCTGTACGACTTCTTAAAGCAGAACCAAGCTGAGGCAAATGAAGTTAGGGCAGAATTAATTGCTAAAAGGCATGATCCTCTCGCACTCATTGCTAACAAACCAACACCTTTACCAGTGAACACACCACATCAACCATCATCATCCACTCACAACTACATGCAACAACAATACATTCCACAACAAACTACTGTCATCCCACAACAACAATTCTACCCACAACAACAACATGTTATTCCACAACAACAATACCCACAATTCCAAGAATCAGAGTTCACTGACAATGATGAATCTACTGCTGCTTTGACACAAGCATTTTCTTATTTGAAAAAGACATTCTAAGGACGCTATTCTACACCAACAAACAACAACCAAAGGATTTCATCGAACACTCGCAATAAGCAGATTACTCAACCGAGTTTCAATATGGGTCAAGGAGGACAAATGGTTGGAGTTATTGGGAATCAGCAAGGATATGCTACTGGATTTCACATGGGTAATCAGAATATGCAGAATGCAGGACAATATGCAGGGAATCAGTTGGGTCAGTATGCAGGGAATGAGATGGGTTAGTTTGTTGGAAATCAGAGGGGTCAGAATGTTGGGCATCAGACAGTGGGTAATCAGATTGGGAATGTGGTAGCTCTAGTTGTTAGGAATTATGAAAATGTGAATCAGGGTAATCCGATGAAATGCTTCAACTGTCAAGGTGTAAGTCATATTGCAAGGAACTGTCCTACTAAGCCGAGAAAGAAGGATACTGCGTATCTGCAGAAAGCGTTGCTGTTGGCAAAGAAGGAAGATGCAGGGTTTCAATTGAACGCTGAGGAAAATGATTTTATGGCTCTCATGGATGAAATGGAAGATAGAGAGGATATCAATGCAAACTGCATCTTTATGGCAAATCTTCAGGAGGCTAAGTACGACACGGATTCTGACACACCTCCTGTTTATGACACCAGTGCACTCTCTGAGGTACCAACCTTCAATAGATGCCACGACAATGATATATTTGATATGACTCCTCATGAGCAACAACATTCTGAGACTCCAGCACCCACTTATGATACATACCTAGATACGCCGAGTAGTAGCAATATTGATTCGGCAACTCCATATATGAATCATAGTGGAGGCTCAGTTTCACAGCATGCTGAGAATGATGAGGAAACACGTGCTCTATTTGAATCATTATTGAATAATTGTAGAATTGAAATTGAGAAAGTGAAAAAGGTCAATCGCGATGTTAAGGCCGCAAATGAAAAATTGACCGCTGAGCTTGAGAGATACAAGGAAAATGAAAAAAGTTTTCAAATTGATACAAAACACGAGTCAGAATTTGAAATTGGTTATAAGAAGTTACTTGTTAAAGATAGGCAATTGCAAACCAAATTTGATGATCTTCAAATTAGTTCAACAAAAACCATCAACTCTTTAAAACAAGAAATTTCTGAATTAACAAACCAACTTTCAAAACAAAAAACAGCTTATACTAATCTTGAAAAAGAATGGGATGAGTTGAAAAATGACTTTGCAAAGAAAGAAGATAAAATTTTGGATGAAATCATAGAGTCAGAACATATGATCAAAAAACTAGAAAACTTACTGGTTAAAACAAGTCATTTAAGTCAAACAATTCATATGATTACTAGTCAAACTGATCCGATTTACCATACAAAACAAAAAATGGCTCTAGGGAACAAAACTCCTTGCAATCTCAAGAAAGCTCAGAAAGAACAGAATGTTTTGTACAATGGAAATGTTATATATACCAAACATGATCCTCCTATTGTTCGTGATTATGTGGAAACAATAGAACTTACTGAAGAGATTCAAACCAAAATGAAACAAAAGAATCCAGACCAGAAATCAATTGATTACAACAAACTAAACAAACTTTATGGAATTACTTTTGTTCCACAAAATCAAACATCTGAGTTTTCCAAAAACCGAGGCATCTCAAAACTAGTTTCTAAACCATTAGTTTCTTCCAAATCTCTTTCCAAAATGGAACAGATGTCCTCAAACAACACTTTTAACACAAGTGCTGCCAGAGGATTTCTTAATGATATTAAAACCAGAATTGGGCAACTTTAAACGACTTTAGAATATAAAATGAGACTAACTGAGAACAATTGGAATGTAACGGTTCATTTACAGCTGAAAAAGATTCTTGAAAGTGAATTTGCTCATCAAATTAATAACATTATTGCTCGAGTAATTCATTTTGAAAAAGCATTTTTAACTGAAACAGTTGACTTTGTCAAGGACCACAAATCCCTGATAAAGAAGGCTAATGAATCAATTGAGCAAATCAATGTTTTGGAAAATTTAAATGATTCTCTCTTAGAAGCAGTTATGTCCACTGATATTATGTCCATCATTTTACAAACATATTCTGTGGAAGACGATGAAAGACAGCGAGCTGAGACCTCTGAAATTGTTTCAAAATATGAAAATGCTCTTGTAAAACTTGAAAAAGAAAATGTGTCATATTTTAAACAACTTGATCGAAAAAACGAGGAATGCAAGCATGACAAACTGTCGTATGAGCGTGCCTACAAGGACATGAAAGCTCAAAATGATCTTTTGAGAGCTCAGCTAGAAAGTCAAAAAGGGAAGGGTGTGGATACTAAGTTTGCAAAACCATCGACTTCGGACAAACCAAATACTTCAAAACCGGTTGTTAAACCAAAAATATCGATTTCTCAATCTGTTCCAAAAGTCGATGTGAACAATGATTTGACAAAACCAGTCACTCCACAACCCTTACCGAAACAAAAACAAATGAATGTTGATAAAGGAAAAGAGGTTGTTGAAAAACCAAAAGTGATATTACCTGGCCTTTATAGGATTAGTCCCACTATTGCGTCTGCCTCAACATCTAAAACATATGGGACAAACGACAAGAGCGTAAAAGATAATCCTAAAGAGTCTAGGAATGCTACAACAACTTCTAAGAACAACAATATAAATCCTAATGTATGTGCCTTACCTTCTATAGGATTAGAAAGCACCTCTTGGAGCAGCAGACTACAGCCTAGGAGCAATACAAGGAACAATAGAGTCTCGCCTGTCTCTAAGAGTAGATGCCAGAATAAAGAAGTAGAAGAACACCCTAGGAATTTACCGCTTTGTAATAAGAGACATATGTAATCTGAATGTAATGTCAAAAGTACTGTTTCTAATGCATGTAATGAATCTGTTTGTTTAATGTGCAAGAAATTTTTATCTAATGATATTTGTGATGATTATGTTTCTAAAACTGTGCCTGTTACGCCTGAACAGAAGAAAGTTCCAAACGGAACTAGTGCTAGATCTAGATCAATAGGAAGACTAATTGCACGATTTAGGTCAACCACTAGTAGTCAAATGCCTATGAACTATCTTATGTATTGTGTATGGAAACCAATGGGTAGAGAGTTCATACTCCGGAATGGCAAATTGAAAGCTGTTCAAATTGAACCAGTAGAAACTTTCTATGAGTGTGATCCGGATTTTACCCCTAACCCCATGGAACCAAATTCAGAACGGTTTCCAAATACAAACTCTTCTGTTCTTCGCAGGTTATCGAAATATGTCTTTGGATCGTCGACTCGAGTTGCTCCAAGCAAATGACCAGGAATCTGAAGCTGCTGATCAATTTCGTCTGGAAATTCATGGGAACTGTACGCTTTGGAAATGATAATGTAGCAGCTATTCTGGGTTCTGGAGATCTTCAATTTGGGAATTATTTGATCACTCGATTTTACTACGTCGAAGGGTTGGGACACAATTTGTTTTCAGTTGGGCAGTTTTGTGATGCAGATCTAGAGGTTGCATTTAGGAGAAACACATGTGTGGAAAACTAGAAGGGGGGTTGAATAGTTTTACCGTTTAAAATTAATTCGCTTTGTTACTTATTGTGATTTCAAAGTCAAGTAAACAATAAAGCACACAAACAAGTTATATGATGAAGCGAAAAGTGTACCGCTTTTAGGGGGTCATTTAAGCCCTAATTCGTATTTATTTGATCAAATATTGCCCTAAATCGTTCCTTTTGTCATTTTAGGTACTTTGGAGAAGAAATCTGGAAAAGGAAGCATTTTGGACATTTTTGGAGCATAAAAGTGAAGAAAATGACAAAGTCTCCAAAGCTGCTGGAAAAGTACATGTGACGGCGTCAAGGATTGCTCCTGACGGCGTCACGGCTTGGCAAAAGAGGTGGATATGACAAAATACACGTGACGCGCCAGAGAGTTTTACAATGGAAATCTGACGGCGTCACCCTTTAAGGTGATCAAGGTCGTCACGGTTTAAGTTAAAGAGAGACGGCGTCAAGCACAATTCTGACGGCGTCAACCCTTGACGCGCCAGAGCGGATTTTGGAGGATTAAAGAGGGACGGCGTCAGGAAGACCATCCGGGAACCCTAGCCGCGGTGAGGTGACGGCGTCACCTCCTACAACGTGACGCCGTCAGACCCTAAACTCTATATATAGTTTTGCAATTTTTAGTCATTAGTGTGCAACTTTGTGAGGAGAAACCCTAAGACGAATTTTCTGCCATTTTTAAGGGTTTTATACCCTTGGATCTCCCATGTTTAATTGAAGATAAGTAATCATTTAATCATTCAATATGTCTATGTGTTGTTTGATTATATCTTGTTCTTGTCTTTTAATTAACATGCTAGGCTAGATTTATCTTGTGTTTGCTTAGATCTAATGAAACCTAACTATTGATTATTGGTTGTTGGTGTGTTATTAATTGTATTGAATGATTGTTTATCGATGTTAGGCTTAAGAAAACTGGCTAACTTCCTATACGGTAACTTGCTTGAACGTCTTAAGAAACATGAACCAATGCGTACTAAGGTTTTTATGGTTGTATTTAATGCATGAACGAATTCTAGTGATCCCATGTTAGGAGCTTCTTAGCCGGCTCGACATAGGAGTGAAGTAGGAGCTTGTAGAGTTGGGGAAGTACGTACGCCACCCCACGATTGGTATTAAGGAATACACCCGTCATCCACGCAATTAATACACACTAATCAACCGGTAAAAGATAGTTAGGGAGTAAGGAAATCTAAGTAAACACGTTTCTCTCCATATAAGTTTCACAACCTTTTCATTTTCAGTTATTTTATTTTATATTGCAATTGTAGTTATTTGGGTTAGTTGACTAGCAACTAATTCCGCCCACTCCTTCAAACCCGAGATTTTACTTGCTTTTATAAAAAAATATAAAAATACAAAAAGAATCTTCCCTCACCCTTAGACCTATTAGAGTAGTTTTTCAATCCTAACGACACTATTCCCCTAGAGAACGATCAATCCCCCGGTACTTGCCACTTCACTATACTACATCGGTCAGGTACACTGCCTGGTGGGGATTGCAAGCCTCTTGAGATCCCTTGAGAGGTAAAACCTGTTGTAAGGTCGCAAAACCACGCATCAAGTTTTTGGCGCCGCTGCCGGGGAATAGTTATTGTTTAGGTTGAATTTTTATTTTATTAGGTCTACTCACTAGATTCCTTTCTAGTGAGATTTTTATTTTATTTTTCTAGGTTTTTCTTTAGTCTATCTATTTTCTTCGTGCTTTTGTTCGTATAAGATTTCCATTGACTCTTCCGTTCACCATTATGGAGAACGCGAATCCACCATACCACCAACCACGTAATTCACCCACTCCATATGACATCTTGATGTTTAAACAACATAAAGATGAACCTCTCTATGATGCATGGACTCGTTTTAAATATTTACTCCAAAAAGTCCCTCATCATAACTTTGATTTTTGGTCCCTAACTCAAATCTTTTACAATCATGTCGACCGACATGCCCAAAGGGACATTTACTATTTTGCCGGCAGGGATCTTAGGGAATTAAGTGCTGAAGAAGCATGGGAAGCTATTGAGAATTGTGCCCAATATTATTATATAGTTGACAACCCAACAAACATTAATACAAGTCAGTTGACCACAAATTTCAAGGATCATGAAACAAGTTTGTTTGGGGATGAGGGTAGAGTTGAGCCACCTAGTTGCATGTCATGGTTAGGCACTACCATAATACAGGATGAACACATAGGTGACCTTGATGTGATGGAGGATTTAGCCGAACATGATCACATTAATCAAAAAGACATAGGTTTTATGATTGATGACGTTGAATCTCAAGAAACACATGATGAATCTTTTAGGCAATTTGAATATAGCAGTTAGAATATTGAGGATGATCCTTATGATTCGGACATAGAAGTTGAGATGCCTAGAGAAGCACTTGAGATACTTGGGAAAATGTTAGGGTTAGATCCTACTAAAACACATGATGAGGATATAGGTGATCTTGACATAAGGAATGATGAGGTTAGTAACATAAGCCCGCTAAGTACCTCACAAGTCCTACCATCATTTGAGGCACACACACCGCCCATGACTTACCCGGAAGAAGTAGAAGAGACTTTAGGAATCCCGATGGAGATAGAACCTTTGAACCAAACACAACTAGAGGATATAGGTTTGAATGCTTATAGTGATCACAACCTTACTCTTAGTTCTAGGGGATTTCCTATTTTTGATGAACCGGAGCCTCAACCAAAACCGTTACCTAATCTTCCATCTTTAGATGTGAATTTAGGAATTAAAAAAGGTCCCGATCCACCCATCAAACCATGTAGTCCGGGTAATGTTAAGATTAAGGTAGTAGTCATTAAGCCTTGTAGTGAGGAAGACAATATAGGAGTGAAAAATGACCTTACATGTCTACATCACCCATTCATGATTGATCACAAGAAACATTATGGGTTTAAACCGGGTTTATTGGGTCAAGATGGATTCCCAATTAGGAGTCTCTCGAAGTTGTTAGAAAATGATCCCTTTTTAGGAGAACACTTTAACTCACCCATTGACCAAAGTGAACTAGGTAAGGTTATGATGAAAGGAGCACACCCCTTTGAGCATATAATTCATCCACCAATCTTTCCTCACGTGGCATATTTCCACCCTAAGGGTGTGTATCGCTACTTTCACCCACACTTAATCCTAAGTGTAGGGAAAACCTCCCCTATTTCCGTTAAATAAGGGTAGAGTCAGGCTCGTGACTCGAACAAAAACAAGCGCTTCTTGGGAGGCAACCCAAGCTTTATTTGCTTTGTGTGTTTATTTATTTGTTTGTTTGATTTTATTTGCTTCCGTATGTATGTTTAATTTTTATTATTATTGATTCATGTTCAAAACTAAATTGTGAAAATGCTTTATCTTGTTTTTAACTTCGTCTTAACTACATATAAAGGTATTTTGCAAAAGATAAGTGTAAGGGAAATCCAAATCGGTTTATTAGAACAAATGAACATGAATCATAACAATATTAAATTAACATACATATTAGTATTTGTTTGAGTCAAATGCTTGTATCGAGTCATAATGATGTTTTGCAGGAATTCCAGGAAGTAAGGTATAGGTTTTTCCAGAAATTTTCCGGAAACTTAACATGAGAATTTTTGAAAGTTTTGTTTTTCTACCGGAATCATAAAATGCTTTTATTAAATCTCTAACTTATAAACTCCAGGAATCTGCAAAATTATCATTCCACAAGCATTATATCCTTATACAGATTTATCCCGCCGATGTTATGCAGGTTTTCGTGTTTGTTTTCTCAGGTTTAACAGGTTATTTTGGACAAGGAGATGTATGTGGAATCTAGCTTTTGGCGATGCATTAGTCTTGAAGCTTCTACATTCCCTTGGAAGAAGATCTAACCATGTTACCTCTTTATCCACCAAGCGAATCAGGGGAGTATTTGATTTCATTCTTTTACCTTATTTACTTTTACATCTTGTTATTTGAACATTGGGGACAATGTTCATCTTAAGTGTAAGGGGGGGGGGGGGTAAAGTACGATACTTTAGAGAATACAAGTGCACTTGATTTTTGTTTGTTTAATGGTAGATGTGTAATAAAGCTGAGAGAAATACCTGTTAGGGCAATTTTAGTGCCAAATTTAAATTTTTTTACAACATATAGGAGTGAAACTTTGATCTTAATGAGCGTCTCACGGATAGGAGTTATATGACTAGCACAAAACCGTACCACTAAAAAAAATTTTCACCCCCAAATATGTGAGGTTCGCCCCTATAATTGGTAGGAAAAGCATTTATGCTATGATGTGTGTACCGGTAGCACTTAGATTCTAGAACTTGCGTTAGGACCATTCCGAGGCCACAAGTGAGACTACATTCGTGTAGTTAGATTTACTACATGATAAGAGGCATTAGGATTAACCCATTGTTTTACACCTGTGTTTTTGTTATAATTACGTTGGCTACATTGGTCAAGTAATTCTCCCACACCCTTTGCGTTGTACTCATTCTTAGTACACGATACCCCTAGTACACCCCTCAGAGCCTATCTTTTCATTTCTAACTTTAAACATTTTACTTAAAGGAAGAATTTGTTTACACCCCACTTAAATGTACACCCAAATCGCCTTAGCCTACCTTGTATGCACTCATTTTTAGTGCATTATTGTGACAACATTTGTTTAAACCCCAAGTTAATTATCTAATTGATTACATGGTTGCTAAGTCGAGTCATATCCTTGTACATATTGTTTTGGGACGATTGGGACTCATGGGTAAAGTACTAGTGTAATGGAGTAATGGGGAAGAACAACATTATTGCCCCCATATGTGCTAAATATTTTAAAAGTACTCCAAGTGTTTCGATTATCTTAATTCGAGTCATTAGAATAGTTAATTGTAAAGTTATGTAAAAGTTCAAGTGTAAGGGGGATACAACCCCCCTACGATGTATTATTTTGGATGGTAGGGCAAGAGTGTATGAAAAAAAAAAATCAAGAAAAATACAAAAAAATGAGAAAAAAGAAAAGTAGAAAAAACATACGGACTACCATCCCGTTTCATTTTATGTTTTTGTTATTTTGTTTTTAGCTTAAGTCGAGTCTAGTCTTGGCTTAGCAACGCCATATTGTACATGTAATTAATCAAGATCTTTAACTCGCCACCAGTAAAATATCCTTTATCCAACAAATCCGTGTTTATCATATCCCTACACCTAACGTTATAACCCGTTTAAAAGCCCTCTTTGATAGTTTATCTTAGGTTCTTTCGCCTAGTGGAGGAGGTTTTTGATCCTTTCCCAAGCCTATGGTAATCTATTTGCTATGACAGGTAGTGAGAGATATTATCCGTTTTCATTTATGAGATATACTTTTATGACACCTGAGAGATGTGAGTATCTAAACACTACTTGTGAGGTGCTAGTTTGTAATCTCCGTGCTTATTATGATTAAAGGGGAACGACTAATTGTTGTAATTACTTTTATATTAGCGTTAAATGACCCCTAACTTGTATTTTGATTAGAATAAAAGCGCATTTGCTTGAGGACAAGCAAATCTCAAGTGTAAGGGTATTTGATGAAGCAAAAAGTGTACCGCTTTTAGGGGATCATTTAAGCCCTAATTCGTATTTATTTGATCAAATATTGCCCTAAATCATTCCTTTTGTCATTTTAGGTACTTTGGAGAAGAAATCTGGAAAAGGAAGCATTTTGGACATTTTTGGAGCATAAAAGTGAAGAAAACGACAAAGTCTCCAAAGCTGCTGGAAAAGTACACGTGACGGCGTCAAGGATTGCTCCTGACGGCGTCATGGCTTGGCAAAAGAGGTGGATATGACAAAATACACGTGACGCGCCAGAGAGTTTTACAATGGAAATCTGACGGCGTCACCCTTTAAGGTGATCAAGGCCATCACGGTTTAAGTTAAAGAGAGACGGCGTCAAGCACAATTCTGACGGCGTCAACCCTTGACGCGCCAGAGTGGATTTTGGAGGATTAAAGAGGGACGGCGTCAGGAAGACCATCCGGGAACCCTAGCCGCGGCGAGGTGACGGCGTCACCTCCTACAACGTGACGCCGTCAGCCCCTAAACTCTATATATAGTTTTGCAATTTTTAGTCATTAGTGTGCAACTTTGTGAGGAGAAACCCTAAGACGAATTTTCTGCCATTTTTAAGGGTTTTATACCCTTGGATCTCCCATGTTTAATTGAAGATAAGTAATCATTTAATCATTCAATATGTCTATGTGTTGTTTGATTATATCTTGTTCTTGTCTTTTAATTAACATGCTAGGCTAGATTTATCTTGTGTTTGCTTAGATCTAATGAAACCTAACTATTGATTATTGGTTGTTGGTGTGTTATTAATTGTATTGGATGATTGTTTATCGATGTTAGGCTTAAGAAAACTGGCTAACTTCCTGTACGGTAACTTGCTTGAACGTCTTAAGAAACATGAACCAATGCGTACTAAGGTTTTTATGGTTGTATTTAATGCATAAGCGAATTCTAGTGATCCCATGTTAGGAGCTTCTTAGCCGGCTCGACATAGGAGTGAAGTAGGAGCTTGTAGAGTTGGGGAAGTACGTACGCCACCCCACGATTGGTATTAAGGAATACACCCGTCATCCACGCAATTAATACACACTAATCAACCGGTAAAAGATAGTTAGGGAGTAAGGAAATCTAAGTAAACACGTTTCTCTCCATATAAGTTTCACAACCTTTTCATTTTCAGTTATTTTATTTTATATTGCAATTGTAGTTATTTGGGTTAGTTGACTAGCAACTAATTCCGCCCACTCCTTCAAACCCGAGATTTTACTTGCTTTTATAAAAAAATATAAAAATACAAAAAGAATCTTCCCTCACCCTTAGACCTATTAGAGTAGTTTTTCAATCCTAACGACACTATTCCCCTAGAGAACGATCAATCCCCCGGTACTTGCCACTTCACTATACTACATCGGTCAGGTACACTGCCTGGTGGGGATTGCAAGCCTCTTGAGATCCTTTGAGAGGTAAAACCTGTTGTAAGGTCGCAAAACCACGCATCATTATATAAGTAAATAAGAAAAGAGAGGAAAGATCAAACCACACAATACGGATGTTTATAGTGGTTCGGCTACAAGGACTCTTATCCTTGCCCTACTCCACTCCTCGAGCCTCTAACTCGAGAGTTATTCTTCACTAAGAAACAAACTCCCTTCTCGGCGGAGAAAACCTTAATACACGTTGCTTACACCTTTTTCTGGTACAAAGCTAAATACCGGGTTCTTGTTTAAGGAAGAACCAACCTGACGTCGCCTAAATGATTACCAACACTAAGCTAGATGTCGAGTTCTTTACAAGGGTACAACCACTCCCGTTTGGTTCTTTACAAGGGTACAACCACTCCCGACACTCTATGTGTTTTGAGGACTAAAACACTAACCGGTTTCTACTGAATAAAAGATGCAACTATGATGTGTGAACTGATGCAAGATCACACAGACTCTATACTACCGGATGACAACAGTATGTTGATCCTTATATGTTGAGATCTTCTTTGCTACAAAAGGAGAGATCTATGAAATGTTAGTATGCTAAGGGTTAGTAATATATAAATGAAAGGATATCTAGTTTAGGCTATGTAAGTGATAAAAAGGCCAAATGATCAGCTTGCTATTTATAGGCAAAGCTGATCAACAGGCGACGGATCCGGCGGATCCCTAAATATGGATCCGTTTTTGTATCCAATTGGATCCGTCGTGTCAGGCCAACTAAGAGATCTTCAAATCTTTCCAAATCTTGTCATATCTTTCCCTATCTTCAAATGTCAACTTTTTGGCTTGAAGATCTAAACAAAATATCACAAAATCTTACCAAGATTGTGTACATGATGCATGCCATGATGTCATCCTAATATTTAACTAATAAAGTTTCCATTTTAAGAAATAAACATGTAAACTTGTATATGTTATTCCTAGTGAACTTTGTAATGTAAAATGTATTTGTAAAATGCTTATCACTATAAATGTAAAAGACTTAATTTTATTTATGCTTTGCTTAAAGATAAACTTTGTAATTGTCATTAACAAAACTAAGCAAAGATCGTAAAATATAAATAACGTTTTTAGGACGATATTTGTATTAACAATCTCCCCCTTTTTGTTGATGACAAAACATAAAGTGTATTTTTAAGTAGAGAGCTTAAATAAAGGATGAGTCTTTTAAAAATATAGATTAAGTTAGTTTGTGCAAGTTTTAAAATTTATTTTACGCTAAAATGTATGTACTGTGATGTTTCACAGTTGATGCAAACTTAATCCTATCTCCCCCTTTTTGTCGAAACAAAAAGAAGATATGCGTAGCGGAATGCGATTTTGAGAGCTTTAAAGCTCCCCCTTGATTTATACTCCCCCTAAATGGAGTAACAAGGATATGATGTATGAACCTACAAATAAATTTTTAGAATATGCTATGCTCCTCTTTGATGTATACTCCCCATTGCTAGAGTACCAACGTATACATTTCAAGAGTATGATATGATGAATGCTCCTACAAAACAAATGGTTAGACTATGATATGCTCCTCCTTGATGTATACTCCTCATTGCTAGAGTACCAACGTATACGTTTCAAGGATGAGAAATGCTAAAAATGATGAGTTACTATATGATATACTCCCCCTCGATCTATACTCCCCGTTGCTAGGGTACCAACGTATATGAATCAAGGTTGAGAAAAGCTACAAAAGAAAAGTTAGTTACTTCAATCAAGAAGCAATATGCATATGCAATAGTCAACCAAGAAAGGTCAACCCATTTGACTTCTAGAAAGTCAAAATTAAGTGTCTGATCAAATTTTTGTACCTAATGTACATTTGATCAATGCAATATGTGGAGTTAAAACAACCACACAATGATGTTAGTATCCTAAAATAAGATAATATGCTTGATATTGATCACTTACAAGCATAAACATATAACATCCATTCATTGAAAATTTGTTTATGACATAAGTCACTAAACATGATGTTACAAGAAGAAAATAAATCCTACAAAGAAAATACTAGGATGAATCCTAAGAACACCTATTGAGAAGGATTGGTTGGGTTTGATGAAGATGTGATGGAAGCAAGCCAAATGGATTCTAAGTTCTTGGTATCATGTGGGTTTGAATCAAGTTCCTCATTGCCTTGAATGTTTGGTTGATTGAGCCACATTGACTCATCAATGTTTTGGAGTGTGGTAAGTAAATCATGGGGTTGCAAGTTGGGTGATTGTGAAGATGATGTGGGTATTGGTGAGGAAGCTAATGGTGGTGATGGTGATCTTGGTTGAGATGGAGTTGGTGATGGTGTATTACCAATTAGAGTTATGGCAGGTGATGGTGACTTTGATGTAGGTGATGGTGTGGTACTTAGTGGAATTATGATAGGTGAAGATGATCTTGATGGTTGAGTTGAAATGGGTGATGATATGTTAATCACATGAGTGATGATGGGTGTTGAAGTAGTAGTGGATATGGTAGGAAAGTTCACATTAGAGATTGGATTTACAATCCAGTATGGTCTAACACTAATTCTGGCAGTCCTTCTGTGTGATCTGGACATGTGTGAGTTGTTGGTTTTGTGCATTGTGAAGTTGTGCAGGTATGATTATGAGAATGTGAGTTGAAATCATCCTAAGGCTTCTAATTTATACTACTCTAAGGTGCATGGAAATTGGTGTTTGGATTGATGTTTGAAGAGGTGTTGGAACAAGATAAAGTGGTTTGTCCTATTTGTGAGGTCAGTCCATAAAAATGGAGTTGATATGAAGAAATGCAGTGGATGACTCAAAAGGATGAAATGTGATTGATTCACGGATTCCAAGGAACCTAGCTAAGGAATCCTGATGTATTAGAGAAGGATAACCTAGGCAAAAATTTGAATATTCAAATTTTGGTGGGAAAGTTGATTCTATTGTTTTCTAATTGTTCTAATAGTTCCTAATCATCCTAATTATCAGTAGAACGCTCCTAAAATGAAGAATCTAAGAGTTGATTAATCGGGAAAGTTTTGAAAATTTTGCTGTTGGTACCCACGGATCCAATCGACAACAAAGGCGGAGCCAAAGTTTGGGAGCCGTGGAATCCGTGGGTTCTGCACTGGCGGAACCGAGTGATATTGGGATCCGCCAGATCCGCCAAATGGATTTTCAGTTTCTTAACAGAATGAAAGTCAAATTTCGCGTTTCTTGGTCAAAACCCGAAAAATCTTCTAAAACCTATGTAATAGCTAATATGTGACACAAATATGCTAAACATATAGATTCTAACACACGTATACACATAGATTAATCCGATTATAACATCTTACCATAAAAAGGAGTTAAGCCAAACAAGGTCTTAATCTCGGAAAATTGATAACAATATGTGTTATCGACCTGCAACTACAAGTTAGTTCACGTAGGAGATAAGTGCAAACATAATATCTCAAGAACCACACAAGTTCAATATCTCATTGTCAATGTAAGTCTTAAAAAAAAAAAAAAAAATCTAAAACCAAACGCTCCTTGGATGTCACTTTTTGCTTAACATTTTGATTATTTTCTTCTGACCCTTCTGAAGTTTCATGATCCATCGACCTAGATTCTTTATCATTCTCTTTGTTTGTCGAAGCTCTTCGGATTCATTGTTAATGGAAGGAAGTTGATTCAAGTATTCAGGTGGAGGAATCTTAGAGTTTGGCAAACCGTCTTCGTCACTAGCTGATGATGATGAAGATGAGGATGGAGAATGAGCACGTTTTCCTCTTGCTACGGCTACTCTAAAATCGCTAAGAGGAACAAAGGTGTGTGGGATTTCGGTGTAAAGAGGAAGGAAACCACTCTCATTTCGAGGAATAGGTATAGAAGCTCTAAACAGACGGGTAAGAAGCATCCCGTATGGCATGGCGGTTGAGCCTAAGACTGGTATATCGGCCATCCTTTTGGCGATATAGTAGGCTAAGTTAAATTGTTGGTGGGTAGATACACAGTAGAGCATGTAGCATAAGCTTGCGTTCATGTGATCCCTATTACCAACAGTGCTAATGACATTGGCTCTAAGAATCTCCTCTAGTTTCTTAAATTCGGGTTTGAGTTCATTAAGCTCCATGGCAAATGGATCTCGATTTATTTGTTTACCTCGGATTTTCTTAGTTAGGTTGGTTCTAGGATTGAAAAGATGGTCTCGAATGATTTCTTTGGAAGTGAGAGGTGTATCGTATGGATGTGAATGACCAAGGTTGCATTCTAGAATGGACAAAGGCCACTTGTCTGAATAAAAACAAGTTCCTTGATTTGGAATACCTAAAACTTCTCCGAATTGATTTAAAGGAAAGCTGAATTGACTTTGGTTTACTTTGAAATGGATGCTTAAAGCTCCAAAGTCGTCAAATCTAAGTTTTATGGAGTCATAAAATTCAAGAATGAACCTAGGAATGATAGGTTCATCTATGTCAAGGAGACAATCAAGTTGAATGGATGCTAATTGTTCACGGATATTGGTTTCTTCTAAAAATGATGAGTCTACGGTTCTACCTTCGTGAACATACCGTTTTTCCAAGTTTTTGAAGACATTGACTTGAGCTTCGGTGAGACCTTTGGTTTTGTGGTGTTGAGGCAGGTATTTTTTGGTTTGTTTGTGATCGTAATTGGTTGCGGGAGGCATAGTTATCCTAGACACAAAAAATATATATAGTTTAGTTAAAATTATCAAAAGTATATATATATATATATATATATATATATATATATATATATATATATATATATATATATATATATATATATGTCTAGTGTGTGCCTACATGGGGACAATGTGGAGGTGCGGTTATCTCGACTCCTTTTGATGCATGAAAATTATGTTTATGCAAGTTTTATGATAAAACGAGAGATAACCCAAACGCTCCTACTTCAATGTAGCTACGATTGAATGTACCCGAAAATACATATTAATTATGTATTTGTGTGAACAATGATTGAAAATTTGTTTTTCCTAATAGTGAGAAGATTTTAGCAAAAATTTCTCATGGGGTTTTTAGTGAATAATGACAATGTACTATAAGATGCAATTCCTAACTATGATATCTAATTCCTAATTACAAAGAAAATGATTTGTTATGCTGTTTTAGCATGCCTCATGATTTTACAAGAAAAATGAGTAAACCCCAAGTTTTGATTTTGTGCAATAAATAGGAATCCTAGACTCAGATTAGAGATTAGATAGGATTAGGATACTTACAGTGATGAATTAAGCACAAATTGGTTGTTGAGAATGACCTAATTTTTGAGTTTGGTGAGTTATGGGTCGAGTTCAGTGAGATGTGTGTTTTGGGGAATATGGTGTACAATAAAGGGTGTTTGTCTTGATAAATTTAAAAAACTGTCTCAGTAACCCACGGATCCGGCGGATCCCAAACAAGGGTTCCACCCTTGTTGTCGTTTGGATCCGCAGGATCAGAACATAGGTTGGGTTTTTGCCGAGTTTGGTTAATCTAAGGTTTGAGCTAACGTTTATTCTACTCACTAGGTTCCATTATTCCTAAACTAATTCTAAGATAGTTGAAAGATTTTCTCTTGAGAGGCTTTGTGAAGGTATCGGCAATGTTGTCCTTTAAGGTAACTTTGAGATGTTTCTCTTCTGAACATTGTCATGAAGGAAGTGATGACGTAATTCTATGTGTTTGACTGGGTTTTTGCTAAGATTGATAGCTCCTTTATTGTCACAAAGAGTGGGAATGTCGTTGAGTACAATTCCATAGTCGTTGGGAGCCTGCTTCATCCATACTTCTCGTTGACACACTTTGAAGTTGCGAAGGCTGTTTGTTTCTTAGTAAATCATGAAGTGTAACAGTGTCTTACTCTGCTTGTACTTCCCTTATCAACATAATTACCGGGATGGTTTAAATTTGTATACACTATGGTTTCTACACCTGTCCCTTTGGGATACCATAATCCTAAATGTGTAGTGCCTTTATCCGTCTAACGGCTTTAATATGGGATGTTTTATGATCTTCTTGAAAGCGTGCACATAGACAAACACTAAACATAATGTCCGGTCTACTAGCCGTTAGGTAGAGTAAACTACCAATTATCCCTCTATATTTAGTGCTATCTATGGATTTACTTTCGTCATCCTTGGTGAGTTTGGAGTACGGAAGACATTGGTGTTTTTCATGGGTTTTGAATCTTCAAGACCAAATTTCTTAAGCATATCCTTGATATACTTAGATTGGTTGAGGAATATCCCATTTTTAGGAGACCTTAGAAAAAGTTTAGTTCACTCATCATATTCATTTCAAGCTTGTCATGCATGATTTGTGAGAAATCAGTGCATAGCTCTTGACAAGTTGAACCGAACATAATGTCATTCACATATATCTGGACTATGATAACATGTGATCCCTTTTTCTTGGTGTAGAGAGTATCGTCTACTAAGAAAGTCTTAAGTCAATTAACCAATCTTTTGGTGCTTGCTTATAATTCTTGAGTAAACATGGTTTGGTTTTTCAAAATTAGCAAAGCCGGGAACAGAACCTAAGGCATTTCTAGGAATGGGTTTGAGGGCTTTATAGAGACGGGTCAAAAGCATCCCGTAGGGTCCTAACGAGTTCCTTAGATGATAGACATGACCCAAGCGTTGATGCCATAGATTTGAGATATCGTCCAAAGAAGTGAGACAACGTTTGTCTTTGGGTGTTTTATCTAATTTGATAACATAAACGTTATTCAAAACACCTTTTCCTAAGGTTATGCCATCCTTAAGTATTTTTCTTCCATTTTCACAAAAAGGACGTTATACTTTTTGCGGCATAATTGACTAATCCTAAGCAAGTTAAATCCTAAGATATCTACATGAGTAACATCATCAATAGTGAGAGAGTCATGAGAAATTGTACCTTTTCCGATGATTTAACTATCAAGCTTGCTACCGAATGTGATAATACCTTCATCGTACACTTGGTAGGTTGAGAAAAAGGCTTTTGTTTCTCATCATGTATCTTGAACACTTACTATCTTTAATCCACTTATCTGATTCTAACTTGACTTTTGAGTATACCTTAGTTCAAGAAAAGCTCAAACATTTGGTTCCCAATATCTCATGGGTTCGTTTGGGTTAGATACAACATTACCATGGTTCACTAACATCTAGCATATAATCGAAGGGAATTGCCACAAATTGTTTCCTAAGCATGGTTCCTTCATCTACAGTTGTTTTGATTCTACACTTACTTTGATCTTTTTCTAAAGAGACTGATGGTTTTTGTTTGTTAATAGTTGTACTAGTGCTAGGTTTTCTAGTGACATTAACTAGATTTGTACGATCTAATTTTCTACCCTTCTGTTCATCTTCTGTTCCCACGGATCCTTTGGATACAACCGGCGGAACCAAAATTTTGGATCCGCCAGATCCGTAGTTATCAGAAGTAGTTGGAACAGTCTCTTTTTCTTTTACTGTTTGTTCCTGAAAATCACTTAAGTTTCCATTTTTCATAAAATCTGGTTTGAAACTACCATGAGGTATTCTTTGTATTTTCATTATATCATCAGTACTACTTAAGTGTTTATCAAACCTTTTGAATTTGGAGTTTTGTCTGAACAAGAACCTCCTGTGTGGATTTTAATGTATCTATTTCAAGTTTTAGTCTTTGACATAAAACACATGTTTCTCTACCTCTTTCTAACCTTATAGCTTTCTCTTTTAACTGATGAATTTTGTTTTCTAAAAATTCCTTTTTGGTTTTTAAGAATTTATTTTTACTTATGATTTTTAGAGTGATTTCACATAGTTTGTTATATTCTATATATAATGTGTCATCATTAATAAAAGAGTATGACGAGTCAGAATGTACCTCTTCTGTGTCATGAGCCATTAGAGCAACTTCGTCGTTCTTAGGCTCGTCGTCATCTCCTTCACTATCACTCCAAGCTCCACTGACAAAGGCTCTTTGAGACTTGTTCTTTGGAGGCTTTGGACATTCTCCTATAAAGTGACTAGAATCTCCACATCTAAAACACTTTCTATCTACCTTTCCTTTCCTATCATCATGGTCTTTCCGGAAGGATTTCTTTTCTTTATGAGGAGGTCTACCAAACTTTCCTCGTCTTCTAAAGAATTTCTTGAAATCTCTTACGGCCATGGCATACTCTTCATCTTCACTACTAGAACAAGACTCTTCATCACTTGACTCTACTCTAGCTTTCAAGGCAATGGACTTCATTTTCTCCTTCTTGCCTTTAACTATTTCTTAGTTTTTTTCCATCACCATTTCGTGAACTTTGAGGTTTCCTATGAGCTCATCCAGTGTCATACTTGAAAGATCATTAGATTCTTCAATAGCTGTCACCTTTGCTCTCCACTTCGGATGGAGTGCTCTTAGAAATTTCCTGACAAAATTCTTACTAGAAAAAGATTCATCAAGTGCTTTAAGAGATGTAATGATAGTATTAAACCTAGAAAAAGCACTATCAATGGTCTCATCTTCAGAGATAACAAATTGTTCATATTGTTGAACAAGAAGATCAATTTTGTTATCTTTGACTTGTGAGTTCCCTTGATGAGTGATGATTAGTAATTGCCAAATATCTTTAGCCGTTTTACACATGAAAACTCTTTCATATTCCTTTTTAGGTAAGGCATTGTAAAGCATCATTTTGGATTCATTATTTTTAGAAATCAACCTCTTTTGTTCATCACTATGACGAATAAAAGAGTTACCTATATCCCGACCACTTGAAATATCACTACTTATGGGTTTGTAATCACCCTCTACAATAATATACCACAGATCTATGTCCTTTGACTTCACATATGTCTCAAAGCGATTTTTCCAATATATGAAACAATTTGGTTCAAATAGTGGTGGTCTTTGCACAGATTGCCCTTCTTTAAAGTTTTCAAAATCCATGATCGTTTCAAGTTTTTAAAATACAATATATTTTGAAAATCTTGAGTAACACTGCTCTGGTACCAATTGTGGAAAACTAAAAGCGGGGTTGAATAGTTTTACCGTTTAAAATTAATTCGCTTTGTTACTTATTGTGATTTCAAAGTCAAGTAAACAATCAAGCACACAAACAAGTAATGTAAGTAAATAAGTAAAGAGAGGAAAGATCAAACCACACAACACGGATGTTTATAGTGGTTCGGCTACAAGGACTCTTATCCTTGCCCTACTCCACTCCTCGAGCCTCTAACTCGAGAGTTATTCTTCACTAAGAAACAAACTCCCTTCTCGGCGGAGAAAACCTTAATACACGTTGCTTACACCTTTTTCCGGTACAAAGCTAAATACCGGGTTCTTGTTTAAGGAAGAACCAACCTGACGTCGCCTAAATGATTACCGACACTAAGCTAGATGTCGAGTTCTTTACAAGGGTACAACCACTCCCGTTTGGTTCTTTACAAGGGTACAACCACTCCCGTTTGGTTCTTTACAAGGGTACAACCACTCCCGACACTCTATGTGTTTTGAGGACTAAAACACTAACCGGTTTCTACTGAATAAAAGATGCAACTATGATGTGTGAACTGATGCAAGATCACACAGACTCTATACTACAGGATGACAACAGTATGTTGATCCTTATATGTTGAGATCTTCTTTGCTACAAAAGGAGAGATCTATGAAATGTTAGTATGCTAAGGGTTAGTAATATATAAATGAAAGGATATCTAGTTTAGGCTATGTAAGTGATGAAATGGCCAAATGATCAGCTTGCTATTTATAGGCAAAGTTGATCAACAGGCGATGGATCCGGCGGATCCCTAAATATGGATCCGTCCGTGTATCCAATTGGATCCGTCGTGTCAGGCCAGCTAAGAGATCTTCAAATCTTTCCAAATCTTGCCATATCTTTCCATATCTTCAAATGTCAACTCTTTGGCTTGAAGATCTAAACAAAATATCACAAAATCTTACCAAGATTGTGTACATGATGCATGCCATGATGTCATCCTAATATTTAACTAATAAAGTTTCCATTTTAAGAAATAAACATGTAAACTTGTATATGTTATTCCTAGTGAACTTTGTAATGTAAAATGTGTTTGTAAAATGCTTATCACTGTAAATGTAAAAGACTTAATCTTATTTATGCTTTGCTTAAAGATAAACTTTGTAATTGTCATTAACAAAACTAAGCAAAGATCGTAAAATATAAATAACGTTTTTAGGACGATATTTGTATTAACAACATGCTTCGTAAGAAATTTGGAAGGTGGTGATCTCTTAACTGGGAATCGAGGCACCAACTTGTATGCTATCGACATAAACCAAATGGCCTCTTCATCTCCAATATGTCTTATGACAAGAGCATGCGGAGCGAAGTCCTGGCTGTGGCATAGAAGATTATCCCATCTCAATTTTGATAACATCAACAAACTTGCCAATGACAACATCGTCACCGGACTTCCTAAGTTCAAATACACCAAGGATCACTTGTGTCCATCATGCGAACAAGGAAAAAGCAAAAGGGCATCATATAAACCTAAAACCGTACCCAGTTCGGAAGAAAAGTTACATATGTTGCACATGGACTTATGTGGCCCAATGAGAGTTGAAAGCATAAATGGGAAGAAGTATATTTTTGTTATCATCGATAACTGTTCAAGATATACATGGGTTAAGTTTCTAAGGTCAAAAGACGAAGCACCAGACATCATCATCACCTTTCTGAAGCGTATTCAAGTCCTACTTCAAGCTCCAGTAAGGATTGTAAGAACAGACAACGGCACAAAATTCAAAAATCAGGAGTCAAGAACTTATTTTGAAGATGCTGGAATCAGACATTAGACATCTGTTGTTAGAACTCCACAGCAGAATGGGGTAGTTGAAAGAAGAAATCAAACTCTTATGGAAGCTGCTCTGTAACACCCCCAAAATCTGATTTAGCGGAAGCATACATGTTTGGGTGCTACTAAATTGGTATTACAACACAAGGTACAAAGAACGGTTTTGTCTCAACCGTTTAAAATAGATTTCATATTCAAAAGTGATTTGTTTACAACATTTCAAAAAAGATGCGGAAATATAAGCCCATAAGAGAAATAAAGCGGTCCCAAATACATCAAAGTCTTCTATGACCATGCCATGCCATGCCAAAAGCCTCCACAACTAGGTTATCGCCTTAAACCTGAAAATACATGCTAAAAGGGTCAACACGAGGTTGGTGAGTTCATAGGTTTGTGATAAAGCAGTAAAGATAATGTGAGTTTAATAAAAGTTTTGTGATCATTGTGTCGCTCACAATGTCATAATAATAGAGTTTACCTTAAAGATAAATTAGAGATGTGGACCATGAGTAGGGTATGTGACCCAAAAATAAAATAGTCTATTACGCTAGCTCTAAGTTCATGTAACCGAAGCTCGACAGTTCAGTGCGATACAACCTAGTACATAAATAATAATAATAGGGGCCCATAGCGAGTGCTTAACCCAATACACTCGTAATCCGACTTGGTATACGCCTGCATTGACCCGTCTGGCCAACCGAACGGGGGAGTCACCCCAAATAGATCTATTTATATCAATCGCGCTTCCTAGCTGGAATTAACGATTCATGAAGGTGGGCATAACAGTGGGTTCAGGGGCTTAGGCTAACTACGCAATAGTTTGGTAAAAATAGTGTTGGTCCATAAATTAGTTTTGTATGTTTCTCACCCCAATTGTAAAACAAGTGTAAATAGAGGGGGGCTATAAACTCTCAAATATTTCATCCAAACAGTCAAATATTGAGCAAACAGTTCGCATATTCCAAATAAACAGTCATTGAGTTTAGTTAAAAACGAGCATGTATTCTCCCCCAAAATAGTTATAAAAAAAGTAAAGGTAGGGGCCATGAACTCACCTTAGCTTGCAGCAACGCAAACATATCACAACGGTCACAACTGACATCAAGGGCAAAACATAAAATAAATGAAACGAAAAGCGTATAAAATGCATAAAATGGAATATACGATCGAAACAAATAAGAAACGATGCATGAGATGGATATAATCGAATAGGATGAATTGCAAAGGGTTTAGATAGACTTACTACACCTTATAGGTGGAGTTTTACGTTCGAAGTGACCTAGAACAAAAGAAATATGAGCGTAGCTTGTATGATTGTCTACAAAAGGGGTTCGACAAGGTGTTATACGACTTGAACTTGGCTAGAACGAGTGGGAGATACTTCTGGTCTTTGATAACTCGGCTAAGGAAGAAACTTGAGAGAAAAATGTTTGAAAGAGTTTATGTGTGAATGGGAAAAATGTATGTGTATGTCGAGTTATATTTACATGCTTGATGAAGCGAAAAGTGTACCGCTTTTAAGGGGTCATTTAAGCCCTAAATCGTATTTATTTGATCAAATATTGCCCTAAATCGTTCCTTTTGTCATTTTAGGTACTTTTGAGGAGAAATCTGGAAAAGGAGGCATTTTGGACGTTTTTGGAGCGTAAAAGTGAAGAAAACGGCAAAGTCTCAAAAATTGGCTAAAAGTTACCTTTGACGGCGTCACAATTTACACTGGACGGCGTCATGCCTTGGCAAGAAAAGTTGGACGTGAAATTTACTCATGATGAGCCAGTGAAAATAGCATGTGAATTCTGACGGCGTCACGCTTTAACTTGATCAAGGGCGTCACGGCTTAAATCAAAAGGGGACGGCGTCACGTTCAAGGTTCGACGGCGTCAAGCCTTGATAAGCCAGAATGGATTTTTGAAGAGCTAAAGAGGGACGGCGTCAAGAAGGTCATCCGGGAACCCTAAAAGCGGCGAGGTGACGGCGTCACACTCCATAAGGTGACGCCGTCAGATCCAAAAATCTATATATAGTTTTCTAATTTTTTGTCATTGGGGAGAGCTTAGTGTGTGGAATTTTGGGAGAAAACCCTAAGACGAATTCAGCTTCTTTTTCAAGGCTTTTTGCCTTGAGATCTTCCATGTTACATTGAAGATAAGTTATCAATTAATCATTCAATATGTCTATGTGTTGTTTGATTTTATCTTATTCTTGTCTTTTGATTAACATGTTAGGCTAAATTTATCTTGTGTTTGCTTAGATCTAATGAAACCTAGCTATTGATTATTGGTTGTTAGTGTGTTATTAGTTGTATTGGATGATTGTTTATCTATGTTAGGCTTAAGAAAACTGGCTAACTTCCTATTCGGTAACTTGCTTGAACGTCTTAAGAAACATGAACCAAATGCGTACTAAAGGTTTTTATGGTTGTATTTAATGCACAAGCGAATTCTAGTGATCCCATGTTAGGAGCTTCCTAGCCGGCTCGACATAGGAGTGAAGTAGGAGCTTGTAGAGTTGGGGAAGTAAGTACGCCACCCCACGAATGGTATTAAGGAATACACCCGTCATCCACGCGACTAATACACACTAATTAACCGGAAAAAGATAGTTAGGGAGTAAGGAAATCTAAGTAAACACATTTCTCTACACATAAGTTTCTCACCACATTTTCATTTTTGTTATTTTATTTTATTTGCATCCGTAGTAATTTTGGGTTAGTTGACTAGCAACTAATTCCGCCCACTCCTTCAAAACCGAGATTTTACTTGCTTTCATAAAAAATATAAAAACATAAAAAGAATCTTCTTCAACCCTTAGACCTAATTAGAGTAGTTTTTCATACCTAACGAACACTATTCCCTGTGGAGAACGATCAATCCCCCGTACTTACCACTACACTATACTACATCGGTCAGGTACACTGCCTGGTGGGGTTGTAAGCCTCTTGAGATCCCTCGAGAGGTAAAACCTGTTGTAAGGTTACAAAACCACGCATCAAGTTTTTGGCGCCGTTGCCGGGGAATAGTTATTGTTTAGGTTGAATTTTTTATTTCTATTAGGTCTACTCACTAGATTCCTTTCTAGTGAGATTTTTATTTTATTTTTCTTAGATTTTCTTTAGTCTATCTATTTTCTTCGTGTCTTTGTTCGTAACCATACCATCCGACATCATGGAAGATGGTAATATCCTTAACCCCCACAACCCACCACCACAACAACCACAACCACCTCCTAGAGCCCGTACTTTAGGAGAGTATTCCCGTCCTAGCCACCATGGCTATCGAAACACCATTGAGCTCACTCAAGGAGCCAATATCACACCCTTGCGATCCGACACCATCCGGTTGGTGCAAAGTGGATGCGCATTCCATGGACTTCGTTCTGAAGATCCTAATCAACATCTCAAGGACTTTCTTAAAATCGTTGATTCTATAGACCTTGATGTTGCCACTCGAGAGACGACCCGATTGGGTCTCTTCCAATTCTCTTTGCGGGACCAAGCTAGTCAGTGGCTAGAACGTCAACCCGCAGGATCCATTACCTCTTGGGATGATCTCACCACTCGTTTCCTTGCTCAGTTTTTCCCACCGGGAAGAACTACCAAGCTAAGGAATGATATCTTGATGTTCCAACAACGTCAAGGCGAAACTCTCTACGAGGCATCGACTCGATTCAAGGACTTACTCCAAAAAGTCCCCCACCATGGCATAGAACTTTGGCTCCAAGTCCAAATCTTCTATGACCATATCAATCTCTCCACGAGGCAAACCATTGACCAATCGGCCGGTGGCAAGCTACGTGATCTAAGTGCGGAACAATCATGGGCTCTCCTAGAGGATCTTGCTCTTTATGACAACGAGAGTTGGAGTGACCCCCGTGATTTGAATAAAACGGTCAAGGCAATATCTTTGCCTTCGAACAATTCAAGCACTTCTGACCGTAGGATCATAGAACTTGAAGACCAAGTCAAGTTTCTCATGAAATCCTACGAGGCTCCTAAACCTTCAAGCCATGTGAACAAAATCACTTCTTCATGTGAATTATGTAGTGGTCCCCACGACACTCGTGATTGCATGGAACTCCCCGAACAAGCTTTTGTGGACTACGCATCCTCGCGTACCGACGGAGCGGGAGACAAGTGGTACACTTTCAAACCCGAGCCAAACCTTTATGGTGATTCATACAACCCCTCATGGAAAAATCACACGAACCTTAGGTGGAAACAAAACCAAAACACACAACAAACCAATTCTTCCAACCCACCTAATCGTTTCCAATCAAGCGGTTCCAACTCGAACCGTACTTTCAACAACAATCCTTCCGGCAATGGTAGTAACAATAACTTTGAAGGATTGATGTCTCAATTTATGGCATCTCAAGAAGCTCGTTTAGCCAAGTTTGAAGCCGAATTCAATCAACAACAAACGGAGATGACCAATAAAATTGACAACTTGTTGAAAGCTCTCCATAACCAAGTGTTATCACCTCCACATAAGGACGCTAGGAACACAAATAGCGGACCCCAAGTAAAAGACCCCTCTTCATCCAAACACGTCCACTTTGTCAACATTGTCACTATTAAACCAATTGATAGGAATGAGGATAATAGTGAACCTAAGGATGAGGATAAGAAAGTCGAGGTTGATAAGGAAGTTAGGACAAGTGAGATTGAAGAAGTAGATGATGATGAGGACTACTTCAATAGGCTACCCACTAAGGAAGAGCGCGCATATCATACAAACTTATTCGATGACCCCGAGACACCATACTTCCTAGGTAGACCAATCATAGAAATAGGCGACCCTTCTAATCTCAACATACCATGCAACATCGGACATCTACATGTGTGGAAAGCTTACATCGACCTTAGATCGCCCATAAACATCATGACTAGAGCCCACTACAACTTGATAATGAAGAATCAACTTGGGTATAGGATGTTCCCTGACAAGGGTTGGATGAGTAACTTCACGGGAAGAGTTAAGGGATTACCGGTTTATGTAGGAAACTTCACCTATGTCACCGACTTTGTAATTGTAGAAGATATCCGCCCAATAGTCGATGCATCCTTGACTCAAGTGGTTTTTGGAAAACCATTTGTTGAGGTCTCTAGAATGACTTATGAACCTTCCTTAGGGATAGTTAGATTTAAGGATGAGACCGATGAAGTAAGCTACCAAATGCCATATAAGATAGAACAATTCCGACACTTGTCAAATGTTGAGAAGGAGCTCAAGCAAGCGGTCTACTATAGGAATGATGAGGATAGAAGTAAAGGAGTAGACTATGTTATGGAAAGGATATTCAGTTTCTACAAGGATTGTTTGAAATTAGGACCGGAATATAAAACCGGGAAGGAGAATGGCCTAGGAACCGTGACCGATGATGGAGTCACGTAATGTACGTGACTTTGAGTCTAGCTACAAGACTCGTTAATAAAGAAAAGCGCTTCTTGGGAGGCAACCCAAGCTTTATTTGTTTTATTCGCTTTGTGTGTTTATTTATTTGTTTGTTTGATTTTACTTGTTTCCGTATATGTGTTTAATTTTTATTAGTATTGATTCATGTTCAAAAGTAATTTGTGAAAATGCTTTATTTTGTTTTTAACTTCGTCTTAACTACATATAAAGGTATTTTGCAAAAGTTAAGTGTAAGGGAAATCTAAATCGGTTTATTAGAACACAAATGAACATGAATCGTAATAATAATAAATTAACATACATATTAGTGTGTGTTTGAGTCAAATGCTTGTATCGAGTCATAATGATGTTTTGCAGGATTTCCAGGAAGTAAGGTAAAGGTTTTTCCAGAAATTTTCCGGAAACTTAAAATGAAAATTTTTGTCAGGTCATTTCTGACGGCGTCAAGGTTTATAACCTGACGGCGTCAGATTTAATTTTCAGAAATTTTTGAAAGTTTTGTTTTTAAAAAAGTTTTTATTAAAATCTCCAACTTATAATCTCCAGGAATCTGCAAAGTTATCATTCCACAAGCATTATATCCTTATATATAGATTTATTCCGCCGATGTTATGCAGGTTTTCGTGTTTGTTTTCTCAGGTTTAACAGGTTATTTTGGACAAGGAAATGTTTTGAATCAAGCTTTTGGCGATGCATTAGTCATGGAGCTTCAACATTCTCTTTGGAGGAAGATCTAACCGTGTAATTTCACTATCCACCGAGCGAATCAGGGGAGTATTTGATTTCATTCTTTTACTTTATGCTTTTACATCTTGTTATTTGAACATTGGGGACAATGTTCATCTTAAGTGTAAGGGGGGGTAAAAGTACGATTTTAGAGAATGCCATTGCGCTTGATTTTTGTTTGTTTAATAATAGATGTGTAATAAAACTAAGATAAATACTTGTTAGGGTAATTTTAGTGCCAAATTTAAATTTTTTTACAACATATAGGAGTGAAACTTTGATCTTAATGAGCGTCTCACGGATAGGAGTTATATGACTAGCACAAAAACCGTACCACTAAAAAAATTTTCCCCCCCCAAATATGTGAGGTTCGCCCCTAGAATTGGTAGGAAAAGCATTTATGCTATGATGTGTGTACCGGTAGCACTTAGATTCTAGAACTTGCGTTAGGACCATTCCGAGGCCACAAGTGAGACTACATTCGTGTAGTTAGATTTACTACATGATAAGAGGCATTAGGATTAACCCATTGTTTTACACCTGTGTTTTTGTTATAATTACGTTGGCTACATTGGTCAAGTAATTCTCCCACACCCTTTGCGTTGTACTCATTCTTAGTACACGATACCCCTAGTACACCCCTCAGAGCCTATCTTTTCGTTTCTAACTTTAAACATTTTACTTAAAGGAAGAATTTGTTACACCCCACTAAAATGTACACCCAAATCGCCTTAGCCTACCTTGTATGCACTCATTTTTAGTGCATTATTGTTACAACATTTGTTTAAACCCAAGTTAATTATCTAATTGATTACATGGTTGCTAAGTCGAGTCATATCCTTGTACATATTGTTTTGGGACGATTGGGACTCATGGGTAAAGTACTAGTGTAATGGAGTAATGGGGAAGAACATCATTTATTACCCCCATATGTGCTAAATATTTTAAAAAGTACTCCAAGTTTTTCGATTATCTTAATTCGAGTCATTAGATTAGTATTTGTAAAGTTATGTAAAAATTCAAGTGTAAGGGGAATGCAATGCCCCTATGATGTATTATTTTGGATGGTAGGGCAAGAATGTATGTCAAAAAAAAAAAAAAAAAAAAAAAAAAAAAAATACAAAAAAAAAAAAAATAATAAGAAAAATACAAAAAAATGAGAAAAAGAAAAATAGAAAAAACATACGGACTACCATCCCGTTTCATTTTATGTTTGTTTTATGTTTTTGTTATTTTGTTATTTCGTTTCTAGCTTAAGATCGAGTCTAGTATTGGCTTAGCAACATTGTATAGTACATGTAATTGATCAAGATTTTTAACTCGCCACCAGTAAAACATCCTTTATCCAACAAAACCGTGTTTTCCTTTTCCCTACACCTAACATTATAACCCGTTTAAAATCCCTCTTTGATAGTTTATCTTAGGTGCTTACGCCTAGTGGAGGAGGTTTTCGATCCTTTCCCAAGCCTATGGTAATCTATTTGCTATGACAGGTAGTGAGAGATATTATCCGTTTTCATTTATGAGATTTATTTTGATGACACTTGAGAGATGTGAGTATCTAAACACTACTTGTGAGGTGCTAGTTTATAATCTCCGTGCTTATTATGATTAAAGTGGAACGAATATTTGTCGTAATTACTTTTATGTTTGCGTTAAATGACCCCTAACTTGTATTTTGATTAGAATAAAAGCGCATTTGCTTGAGGACAAGCAAATCTCAAGTGTAAGGGTATTTGATGAAGCGAAAAGTGTACCGCTTTTAAGGGGTCATTTAAGCCCTAAATCGTATTTATTTGATCAAATATTGCCCTAAATCGTTCCTTTTGTCATTTTAGGTACTTTTGAGGAGAAATCTGGAAAAGGAGGCATTTTGGACGTTTTTGGAGCATAAAAGTGAAGAAAACGGCAAAGTCTCAAAAATCGGCTAAAAGTTACCTTTGACGGCGTCACAATTTACACTGGACGGCGTCATGCCTTGGCAAGAAAAGTTGGACGTGAAATTTACTCATGATGAGCCAGTGAAAATAGCATGTGAATTCTGACGGCGTCACGCTTTAACTTGATCAAGGGCGTCACGGCTTAAATCAAAAGGGGACGGCGTCACGTTCAAGGTTCGACGGCGTCAAGCCTTGATAAGCCAGAATGGATTTTTGAAGAGCTAAAGAGGGACGGCGTCAAGAAGGTCATCCGGGAACCCTAAAAGCGGCGAGGTGACGGCGTCACACTCCATAAGGTGACGCCGTCAGATCCAAAAATCTATATATAGTTTTCTAATTTTTTGTCATTGGGGAGAGCTTAGTGTGTGGAATTTTGGGAGAAAACCCTAAGACGAATTCAGCTTCTTTTTCAAGGCTTTTTGCCTTGAGATCTTCCATGTTACATTGAAGATAAGTTATCAATTAATCATTCAATATGTCTATGTGTTGTTTGATTTTATCTTATTCTTGTCTTTTGATTAACATGTTAGGCTAAATTTATCTTGTGTTTGCTTAGATCTAATGAAACCTAGCTATTGATTATTGGTTGTTAGTGTGTTATTAGTTGTATTGGATGATTGTTTATCTATGTTAGGCTTAAGAAAACTGGCTAACTTCCTATTCGGTAACTTGCTTGAACGTCTTAAGAAACATGAACCAAATGCGTACTAAAGGTTTTTATGGTTGTATTTAATGCACAAGCGAATTCTAGTGATCCCATGTTAGGAGCTTCCTAGCCGGCTCGACATAGGAGTGAAGTAGGAGCTTGTAGAGTTGGGGAAGTAAGTACGCCACCCCACGAATGGTATTAAGGAATACACCCGTCATCCACGCGACTAATACACACTAATTAACCGGAAAAAGATAGTTAGGGAGTAAGGAAATCTAAGTAAACACATTTCTCTACACATAAGTTTCTCACCACATTTTCATTTTTGTTATTTTATTTTATTTGCATCCGTAGTAATTTTGGGTTAGTTGACTAGCAACTAATTCCGCCCACTCCTTCAAAACCGAGATTTTACTTGCTTTCATAAAAAATATAAAAACATAAAAAGAATCTTCTTCAACCCTTAGACCTAATTAGAGTAGTTTTTCATACCTAACGAACACTATTCCCTGTGGAGAACGATCAATCCCCCGTACTTACCACTACACTATACTACATCGGTCAGGTACACTGCCTGGTGGGGTTGTAAGCCTCTTGAGATCCCTCGAGAGGTAAAACCTGTTGTAAGGGTACAAAACCACGCATCAATGCTCATGTGTTGATATTGTTTAATACACACCAAGTGGGACTATATTCTGTAGTAGCAGGAGAGGATAAGGGGCAAGGGAATATTACTAGCTTAGGAGGATGAGTGAGCTAGTCCAAGTTGCTTGAGATTCGGTTATGTTCACATTATATGTATCGCATGTCATGCTAAGGTATCTGTTAGGAATTAAGCTTAAGCAGTTAAGACTGTTGGAGGTAACAGTTAGGACTGTTGAAGATTGAAGTTAAGACTACTGAAGAGTATTGAAGACATGAGCAGTTAGGACTGCTGAGTGAAGAAGTTAAGACTGTTTATGATTTATGTAAAGTAGATAATTATAGAAAAGATATTGTGTATATCGTATAAGAATAGATTGATAGTTATCTTGTACAGGAATCCTTGGTCTATAAAAGGATTGCCTAGGTTAAGGTTTAGATACACAATACAATACAATACAATACTATAAACACGAATACGATAGAGTTCATACGTATTAGAAAGGTTCAAGGTTGTAAACCCTAGTGATAGGAAGATCACTCGTATTATTATCCTAATAATATTGAATCGTTGGAAGTTATTATTCTGTGTTTCTTTGTTTAATTCAAATCATACAAAACGCATAAGGTCTTCTAAGTGCTAGCTAGTAAATTCCGCGTGCTAGACTAAGTATAATTCTTTGTATCACATCTAACACAAGGAGTGTGTGTAGATCCGGTCAAGTGGTATCAGAGACAGGTTGCTGATACATAGATTTAGAAGATCCGAGAAGAACAAAGATGGACATGGAAACAACACCATCCACAACCAACATTGCTGCTAAGCTTCCTATGCTTAAACCTAATGAGTTCGACATGTGGAGAATTCGTATTGAGCAGTTTTTCCAAGTGCAAGACTATGCACTATGGGAGATCATTGAAGATGGAAACTCTTTTACCCCTGTTGAAACAACAACTGTTGTTGAAGGTAAATCTGAGACTACAGTGCAGACAAAGCCAACTACTAATGAAGAGAAGGCAAGATACAAGAATGATATTAAGGCTAGAAGTTTGCTTCTGATGACTATTCCCAATGATCAATTGCCGAATTTTAGTAAGTTCAAGTGTGCTAAATTTCTTTTCGAAGTTATTGTTGCAAGATATGGTGGGAATGAAGCCACCAAGAAAACTCAGAAGACTCTTCTCAAGCATCAGTTTGAGAACTTTACTGCAGCAAGTAATGAGTCGTTGGATCATATGTTCAATAGGCTTCAAAAGTTGGTGAGTCAACTGGCTGTTTTAGGAATTGAGATGCCTCAGGAAGATCTCAACTCAAAGTTTCTAAGAAGTCTAACTTCTAATTGGGCTATGCATGTGGTAGTATGGAAAAACAAGCCTGATATAGATTTCATGAGCTTAATGGATCTATATAGCAACTTCAAGATAGTTGAACATGAGATTAAGAAGTCTGCTGGATCAAGTTCAAGCTCAAGCTCAGGGAATTTGGCCTTTGTATCAACTCCCAGTTCCTCAAATCCAGATGAAGAAGTGCAAGTTGCTGGAGCAGTTGGAACTGCTAGTGCAAATCTTGGTAATGCTAGTACCTCAAGCAGTACTAGTGGACTTTTGAATGATGATACTTATTGTGCTTTTCTGACTACTCAGCACAATGGAAGTATGTTGACTCATTCAGGTCTTCAAGAGATTGATGAAGATGATATTGAAGAGATGGATATTAAGTGGCAGCTCTCTCTTCTCAGTTTGAGAGCTAGAAGATTCTTGAAGAATACTGGCAAGAAGATTGTCATAAACAGTATTGATGTTGCAGGGTATGACAAGTCCAAGATTGAGTACTACAACTACCACAAGAAAGGTCATTACTCAAGGGAGTGCAGATTGCCTAGTCAACAAGATGGAAAGAGTAGAGCATATGGAAACAAGTCAAGAGTTGTGGAGGTTACTGATTCAAGCTCGAAAGCCATGGTTGCTATTGATGGCTTAGGATTTGACTGGAGCTATATTGCAGAGGAGGAAGCAGAAGCATCTACAGAGGTTGCTCTCATGGCATTTTCTGATTCTGGGGTACAAGTTTCAAAATGTTCTAAATCTTGTGAATCTTTAAAAGAATTGGAAACACTTAAAACAAGATATGAGAGTCAGTGGAAAGAATTAAAAGAAACTGCTTTTAGCTTAGCAAATCATAAGAGAGCTTTAGCTGTGTTAGAAGAGAAAATTATTCATTATCAAAACAATGAGTCTAAGTTTTCTGATGATATGATTATTGTTAAGAGAGACTTAATGTTTAGAGAGAATGAGATCACTGTTTTAAAACATGAGCTAGAACAGGTTAAGAAAGCTAAGGAGAACATACAGATGAGTGTAGATACACTTGAATACACATCATAAGGTGTTAAAAAGATAATTGAGAGTCAGATTCAAAATAAAGCTAAGTTAGGCCTAGGATATAAGTCAGTTCCACCTCCATATAGAGGAATACCATCACCCAAAGGTATAGACTTAGAACACACAGGACTCCCTGAATTTCAATTACCTGAACTTAACTATGGTCCTCAACCTAAGAAGGATGTAGTTGATAAACTTGTGTTTGTTAGTGCAAGTGATAAATCACTATCTGAGGACAAGGTGTCTTCTGATAGGTCCTCACCTAAGGACTCAGATGCTCCAACAATTGAGGAATGGACTTCTGATGATGAGGATGATCAGGCTGTGGTTAAGCCTGTTAGTGCTAAAGTGGAGGAACCAAAAGTTTCAAAGATGGTTAAACCTGAAACTGTTAGGCCTAGTTCAAATGCCAAACCTTTTAGACCAACAGTTAGGTATGCAGAGATGTATAGAACCACAAACAAGCCAAGAGGTAACCAGAGGAATTGGAATGACCTCAAATCCCACCAATTAGGAAAGGATTTTGTTCGTTATAGGAAAGCTTGTTACTCTTGTGGTAGCTTTGATCATCTTGCAGCTTTTTGTGATAAGTATGTTAGAGGGTATTCAAACAAGAGCATGTGTCTAGAGAGACCTAAAACACCTCCTAGGCATGACAAGATGATACCCAGATCAGTTCTTTTGAGGTCTGGACCTAGAGCAGTTCCAACTGCTAGACCAACAGTTCCAACTGTCAGACCTATGAGACAGATTCACCCAAGGCCACCAGTTCAAAATCAAATAAATGTTTTTAAACCATCATACAAAACTGGTAAAAGAACTTTTTATGAGAAAGCAGTGGTGAAAAACCAAGTTTGGAAACCTAAGGTAACAACTGCCAAGCCAGCAGTTCCAACTGCTAGCAGGGTAATTGGTACTGGTGTGAATAAAAACACTGCTAAGAGAAACATGGGTAATGGAGTGAATGCTTCAGCATGTTGGGTATGGAGACCAATTAAACCCAATGGTGCTAAGACTATTTTGAAAAGAATGAATTATGTTGATGCTAGAGGAAAGCCTAAGTCTGTTTTGGCTTGGGTTCGACAAGAAAACTAATTTTTCTTGTTATATGCATTGTTAGTCATATGCTTGTATTTGGTTTCTTTGTTTTTGGACTAACAATTGCAGGATTGGAAAGAAAACACCAAGGGATTATGAATGCTTGATGTTTTGGACTAAATGGTGTTCTGGAGCTTAGTATGTGATTCTTGCATACAACAAATGGTAATTGGTTCACCATGTCTTATCCACATAAGAACCAACTAGTCCAGAGCAAACGGTTTCTGGTAAAGACTAATCAAATCCGTTTATGGTTGACAATTTACCAAAAATTGTATGGTTATCAGCTCACCATATCTAAATGTGAAGAGTTGGCTAGTCCAAAGCAAACGGCTATTGGTAAAGACATATCAAATCCGTTGATAGCTGATAGTTTGCTAAAAACTATGTTTGAGCCATGTTATTTTAAAATTCTTATTTCAAAAGGTTGGGACGGCTCAATAAAATTTTTCAACAGTTGAGACGGTTAGTACAAAATATTGGTACGGTTCAACTAGCCGTTATGACTGACGTGTCGGTAATTAATTTTGGAGTAAAAACTAGCCGTTGGCAGTTTGTTGCAATTTTTACTGGATGAATTACGGATTTCGAGGGATCCTCTTATAGATATTTTAACTTTTATTTTATTATATTCTTATACTAAAATAAATAGTTACAATATTCTTTCAGTCGGTCAACTTGAAACCCTAACTCTCTCCATAAACTCTCAATTTTACTTTCATCTTCTATCTTTTCACTCACCATTATTACTATTCACGGCTGTTAACTAACATTTTCTACTAAGAATGGCAAGATTGGATTTTGCTAAGCGTCACAACCAGGTTGCATTTTTAGAGAAAACAGAGCAAGGAGATGGGCCAAAATTTTATAAGGTTGTGGACTTTCTCAACCACTCTCACATAAGGTATGCTCTAACTGTTTCTCCTACTCTTTATGTTTCACACATCACACAATTCTGGCAGAATTCATCTGTCTTGACACGTGGTGATGGAAACTTAGAAATTCATACTAAAGTAGATGGCATTAAATTTGTTGTTACCGAGTCTATAATTAGGAGACATCTTAAACTAAATGACTCAGATGGTATCGACACTATGCTAAATACTGAAATTTGGGAAGAACTTGAAAATATGGGGTATGATACATCTGAACATAAATTGACTTTTCAAAAGGCATGTTTTTCACCCCAATGGAGATTTTTGATACATACTCTTCTATTATGTTTAAGTAATAAAAAGACTGCTTGGGAACAATTCAGTAGCAATATTGCTATTGCTCTCATTTGCTTGTCTACAAACAGAGTTTTTAACTGGTGAAAATATATTTTTGAGGGTATGGCATCAAATATTGATAGTAAAACAAAGTTTTTAATGTATCCCAGGTTTGTTCAAACAATTTTGAATAAAAAGAAAAACCTGCTTACAGAACCAACTGAAATTTTTCCTACGCCTAGTCTACAATCAAAGGTTTTTCAAAATATGACTATGGCTAGTAAACTTTTTCAAGGGGAACCAGTTCCATTATTTCCTCAAATGATTCAAACTGAGTTGGGTGAAGGTTCAGCAGTTCCAACTGATCCCCATCACACATCCACACAAGTATTTGAAACAACCCAACAACCACCTATCACTTATAGGAGAAGGTCTAAACCTAGTCTAACTAGGGTTGTGACTGAATCCTTGCCCAAAGATTCACCTCACATAGCAGGTAATACAGCTAGAAGTGATGAGGGTAGTTCTTCACAAAATGAATTGACGGCTTTATGTACCAAGTTAGTACACAAGGTTGACACTTTGGAGAAGGAGCTAAAGCAAACCAAGGAGGATTTTAAAACTCACAAGGAAACTTTTTCCAAAGTCTATACAAAGCTAACAAAAAGGGTGAAGAAACTTGTAGACCAGTTGAAGAAGAAAAGGGCAAGAGTGGTAATGGATGAAGATTCTGATGATGATGATGATGATTCAGATGGATCTGAAGGGGATGATGAAAATTCTTCCAAACAGGGGAGGAAATCTGGTAAAGAGAGGAAATTTGAAGATAAAGATAGATCAGCATCTCAGGGGAGGTATGAAGAAGGTTCTGAACAAGATCAAGGTTTTGATATTGGTTCAGGTTCTGGTCATGTTCATGAAGAAACAGCTGAGACATATCAAGCAGTTCCAAATGAAGAAGCAGTTCAAACTGCTGAGACTGAGCAAGAGAAAGAGCAAGAAACAGTTCAAACTGCTGAGTCAGAACAACAAGTATCTACTGAAGAAACTTCTGCTGAACAAGTTTATGAAAGGAAAAGTGCAGATTAAGGAAAGAATCCTATGACATCTGAAGAAGTGGTTGCTGTTCAAGAACTTGAAAGGCTTAAAAGGTTGAAACCAAAAACTAAAGAACAGATAGATCGTGATGCAGAGGTTGCAAGGAAATTGTTAGAAGAAGATTTGGCTGATAAGGAAGCTGAAAAGGAAGCTAAACAAGCCCAGATGGATCATGATGAAGAATTTGCAAGGAAATTGGTTGCTGATGATATAAGGAATATAGCTAAATTCATGGAAAGAAAAAGATCAAATGAAGTAGATCAAGAAGAATTCAATGAACAGTTGCAATATTTTCTGGATTCTGATGTGATGGTAAGAGCACAAGCTTCTATGGTTCTTAAAGATCAAGAGTTGAATGAAGATGAGAAGACAGAGGAGCTTAAAGAATTTATACTCAAGAAGAATGGAGTTGCAACATGGGATTTTCTGATTCATAGAATAAGAGAAAGCCAGAAGTCAGGGTACAAGACAAAGTTACCTACAAAGAGAGAACTTGTTGAGGATATGAAGCATTATTTGAAGAACTCAGCAAATTACTCAATGAAAGATTTCAAGGGAAAGTCTTATGCTATAATTGAAAAAGAATTCTGTGAAACTTATGCTATTTTGAATTCTCCAAGAAGAAGTTTCAAAACAGGTAAGAAGAGGGAAGCAGAGTCTATGGAATCAGAAGTTGCTAAGAAACAAAAGTCTGATGAAGAAGGATTAACTGATGAGAAGATTAAAAGCATGATGGTGATTATTCCAGAGTATTCTTACATTAAACCTTTGCAGGTCAAACATCCAATTATTGACTGGGAAGTGTTTACTGATGGTAGAATGAAGGGATGGAAGATTATTAGACTTGGAGATATTTCTGAAAGATATAAGTTGTTTGAAGATTTACTTAAAGGCTTTGACAGAGAAGATCTAAATCAACTTTGGAGTTTGGTGAAAGAGAAGTTCAGAGATATTGATCCAGTTGAAGATAAAGACAAAGAACTATGGGTTCAATTGAAGAGACTATATGAACCAGATGGTGGAGAATCGATATGGAGATTTCAAGCTCAAGTCAAGGATATTTCTTGGAAGTTATTTGGTACATGTGGAGTACACAGAGTATCTACAAAGGATGGAGTAGAGATATATATGCTGGTTGAAAAGAATTATCCACTCAGACCAGGTGTTTTGACTATGCTGGTATTTACTAAACTAGAAGCAAATGAAGAGTCTGAAATGGCTAATATGCTGGTAACGAAGATATTCAACCTTGCTCAAGAAGTAAAAGCTAGATCTAAGAGATTTGCTTGATGGGTATTTGAAAGAATTTTCAGCATTAAGAAGAAGAAGCTTAATTTGAAGAAACTTAATGATTGGATAGAAATCATAAGTTTAGGGGATGATTGTTAGGAATTAAGCTTAAGCAGTTAAGACTGTTGGAGGTAACAGTTAGGACTGTTGAAGATTGAAGTTAAGACTGCTGAAGAGTATTGAAGACATGAGCAGTTAAGACTGCTGAGTGAAGAAGTTAAGACTGTTTATGATTTATGTAAAGTAGATAATTATAGAAAAGATATTGTGTATATCGTATAAGAATAGATTGATAGTTATCTTGTACAAGAATCCTTGGTCTATAAAAGGATTGCCTAGGTTAAGGTTTAGATACACAATACAATACAATACAATACTATAAACACGAATACGATAGAGTTCATACGTATTAGAAGGATTCAAGGTTGTAAACCCTAGTGATAGGAAGATCACTCGTATTATTATCATAATAATATTGAATCGTTGGAAGTTATTATTCTGTGTTTCTTTGTTTAATTCAAATCATACAAAACGCATAAGGTCTTCTAAGTGCTAGCTAGTAAATTCCGCGTGCTAGACTAAGTATAATTCTTTGTATCACATCTAACACAAGGAGTGTGTGTAGATCCGGTCAGTATCCAAAATGTTTTCTAACGTGACCAAAGGTAGGAGATGGTGAGAAATGGAGTTATAAACTCATAATCGACTATAGGAAATCAAAATACATAGGAAAAAATGGTTTAGATCGACTTGGATAAAAAAGGATAAATATTGTGCGAGTTAGTACTTGTTGCGAGTAGCATTCACTTTGTGTCTCGTTAAGTATCCAAATATTCGAATGAGGGGGTGAGACTTCGACCTACTGTTTCTTAGGAGTGTAGAGAGTCGAGTGGTGCAAAAATTTGTGGTACTTGTGTGTCGAATTCGAAAGAAAACGGGGCCAAGTATATGGGGTTAAGTCGATTGTTATATAACAATTATAAAACTTAAAATTTGTGGGTTGGGCTTTAGAATAGTAACAGGCCAAGGTGTTGGGCCAGGAATAGTGTTGGTGATCCGTTTGATATATAATGAGTGTGTTTGATCATTTGTGGTCCGTGTGTGAGCTCGTTCCAATGTGTTTGTAATATAATAACAATATTTTAAAATTTGACCATAAAACTGGTTAACTGAACTGTATTAGAATTTAATACTTGATGTGCTAGGAACTATGGGTGAGGTGATAGATGGTAAGGTATCCTAGGACTCCATGTCCGATGGTGAGGTGCTAAGGTGTGATATTGTAGACTTGGTACTGTAGTAACCCGTGAAATGTAAACAATCAATATAATTGAGTGTGTGTAAATCAAGGTGAAATAATCAGGTGTGTGAGAATCAACATGAAATAATCGGGTGTGTGAGAGTAAATATCAAGTGTGCGAAGATTAGTGTAAGATAATCTTAAAAGGTAATATATTGAGCACGGTGTTATGCAGGCACGGATGGCGTAAAGTGGTATGGTGTAAAATGATTCATTTTGAAAGTGTAGTTATAGTCCAATGTATGAAAACATTTGGTTCTCTATAACCATGTCTCTGATACCAATCTGTAACACCCCCTAAATTTTGAGTTAACGGCGGAAGGCTAATCGGGGTATTACGGGGAGGATCATAGTCATAATCATAGAAAACGGTTCAAAAGAAGCGTTTTGAAAGTTGTTTTCATTCAAATAGTAATTGAGATACAAAAGTACATTTTCAGTGTGGTGATATTCCACAAAAAGGTGTAGTAGTTTGAAATGAATGACATAATTTATTTTACACCACGAAACCATCAGTTTAATGCCCACTCCGTGCCTTGAGATGCTCCGCTAATTACCTGAGATAAACATGCTTAAAAGTGTCAACACAAAGGTTGGTGAGTTCATAGAGTTTATAAGTAAACAGTTGATTTCAATAGTTTCGAGAGTGAGATAATAATTGTAATAAATACCAATATTGATGAAACAAGTAGTGAGTTACGTTGGGTGAAAATCATAAGTAATTTGTAAGTAAATCAGTTGAACACAAGTTTCAAGGTTAAGTTATACGCCCGAAATGTAATAATGGTAGTACCGTATCATGACTACGGTACTTTTGTAATTCTGTATATTGCCCTAAGTCTCATGACACACAAACGTTAACAATGTACCGCACAAACGGCATGCAACACACCAAGTTAATGGAGTGAGTTATGGCCCTCTATAGGAGATTGCCGTCTTCCTATTTTGTATTCTCAAATAAAGTGCATTTGGTCGCCTAACCGGCTAACATAAATGGGGCGTCAACTGCCAATAGATCTATTCACTATATTCGCGTTCACTCGCAAGTGATTAATGATTCATGATGGGAGGGACTTGTAATAATGGCAATAGTAATGGTAACTTAGGCAATATCAATCAGGTATAGCATACAGAAAATAGTACTTGGGTTCATGTTTGTAGCATATATCCCCGTATAAAAGTAGGTATATGAATTCATGGTAATTCGTAAAAGTTCATAGTACTTGTGAAAGTAAAAGTAAGTAGTTGAGCATGTATCTCCCCCAAAGAGTTTATAAAGTTAATAAACGAGTAAAAGTGGGGCTATGACTCACCTTTTGTGTAACTGGCAAGGTGGAAATGTGAAATCAAGTGAAATTACGGACACGGCTCTAACACAGGACCTGGATAATAGTGAAGTATGAGAATTTGGCGTTTGACTTAATATTAACAATGAGTGTGAAAACGAGTAACGGATAATGATTTGGTGTGTGATATGCTTAAAATGCTTAAAGTTCAAAAATAATATTATATATAATATTAACATGTTTTTATGTCATTGATTCCATAAATATCATTTCTTCGAATGGTGTGAACAAAACGTTAAGTTAATCGTTAGAATTCGTTATATATAAATATAAACGTAACTGAAATAAATATGGTACAAAAATGTAAAAATGCATATGAGTGAGTGAGAAAATGTAAAATATGCAATAGAAATGAATATGGAATAAGGTTACAGTTTGGTCCTTGTACTTTTACCAATTTTACATTTTCTACCCTAACGGTGTTAGTTTTGCACCGTTAGTCCTTGGTTAACTTTATATTACATTTTTAGTCCAATAACTTCCCAAAATGACATAATAGCTTCCTGTTTACTGTTTTTAACAATATATATCCTCATGTCATTAATTGAACAGTTTTAGAACATATTTATATGAACTTGACATATTTAACCCAAATAGTGATATTCGTTGCAAAATAAGTCCAATTTTTACAAAAAGAGTTGGAAAAGAATTCCGAGAGTTTTATAAACTTAATAAAGCTTATTCAAGCGAGTTTCAACTGCTTATTTCGCAAAGTGCTTATTTTTAAGCTAATGGGCTTTAACGAGTTATATTTAAAGCCCATTAGTGATTTTCGATCCGTGGGTTTGTAGGACAAAATGGGCTTATGTTGGGCCTGTAAAAAGGGTCTAGAAAATCATACAAAAGTTCTTATACGATTAGCTTATCAGGATGGCTTATTATTTGCTTATTGGGCTTTTAAGCCCAATCGGCAAATATAAGGAGTTTTTTGTCAGTCCGCATGGCGATTACTTTGTGACTTTTAGAGAGCTTATAAGAGCTTATCAAGAGAAACTTAAAACATGAACTTGGTCAATGAGATTATAAGGAACCGGGTTAAGCAATAAAAATAATATGGTGTGTGTATGTATTTATTTTAACGTGATAATTTCTAGTCGATGTTAACATGGTCCGAATAATATGAGATATGACATATAAAATGAAATACGATTCGATATAAACAGAAATGAGGTACGATAAGTAAAATGACTAGTATGTAAGTGTCAAGTATAGATAAAACACATGTTCTTAGCCATCCATAAGGAGGTCATTGCATTAAACGTAAAATAAATGAAACGAAAAGCGTATAAAATGCATAAAATGGAATATACGATCGAAACAAATAAGAAACGATGCATGAGATGGATATAATCGAATAGGATGAATTGTAAAGGGTTTAGATAGACTTACTACACCTTATAGGTGGAGTTTTACGTTCGAAGTGATCTAGAACAAAAGAAATATGAGCGTAACTTGTATGATTGACCACAAAAGGGGTTCGACAAGGTGTTATACGAATTGAACTTGGCTAGAACGAGTGGGAGATACTTCTGGTCTTTGAGAACTCGGCTAAGGAAGAAACTTGAGAGAAAAATGTTTGAAAGAGTTTATGTGTGAATGGGAAAAATGTATGTGTATGTTGAGTTATATATACATGCTCATGTGTTGATATTGTTTAATACACACCAAGTGGGACTATATTCTGTAGTAGCAGGAGAGGATAAGGGGCATGGGAATATTACTAGCTTAGGAGGATGAGTGAGCTAGTCCAAGTTGCATGAGATTCGGTTATGTTCACATTATATGTATCGCAGGTCATGTTAAGGTATCCAAAATGTTTTCTAACGTGACCAAAGGTAGGAGATGGTGAGAAATGGAGTTATAACCTCATAATCGACTATAGGAAATCAAAAGACATAGGGAAAAATCGGTTTAGATCGACTTGGATAAAAAAGGATAAATATTGTGCGAGTTAGTAATTGTTGCGAGTAACATTCACTTTGTGTCTCGTTAAGTGTCCAAATATTCGAATGAGGGGGTGAGACTTCGATCTACTGTTTCTTGGGAGTGTAGAGAGTCGAGTGGTGCAAAAAGTTGTGGTACTTGTGTGTCGAATTCGAAAGAAAACCGGGCCAAGTATATGGGGTTAAATCGATTGTTATATAACAATTATAAAACTTAAAATTTGTGGGTTGGGCTTTGGAATAGTAACAGGCCAAGGTGTTGGGCCAGGAATAGTGTTGGTGATCCGTTTGATATATAATGAGTGTGTTTGATCATTTGTGGTCCGTGTGTGAGCTCGTTCCAACGTGTTTGTAATATAATAACAAAATTTTAAATTTTGACCATAAAAATGGTTAACTGAAATGTATTAGAATTTAATACTTGATTAGCAATGTACAAATTATTAGGGAATTTTACAGATTGCTACAAGTCATGTGTCAAAATGTGAATTAAAACGGGCCAAGTAAATGAGTATTGGTCGAGTCGTATAAAAGAAGAAATAAGGAAATTGGGCTTGTATTGATTTTGGACATGAATAGTAACAGTCTTAGGATTATGTTGGGCCGAGAAATATGGGTTTGTGATCCGTTTAGTGTTAAATGGGAATTTGGATTGTCGTGGTGCGCGTGTGAGCTCGTTCCGAAGTATTGTGAATCACGTAACAACGTTTGAATTATAGAAACGTAATAAACAAAATTTTCAAATTTTGCTCGTAAAAATGGTTAAGTGAACAGTAATAATGGGTTAATACTTGATTAACGATCACTAATGACTAGGGAATTCTACGGGTTGCTACAGATGGCTTCTAAAAGACTCGCTCTAGAACCCGCGCTTAATCCGATGGATTCTAATCAAAACAGATTAGGACCTGCACCAAACCTGCAGACTTCTGGACACATTAGTTCAAGACTCGAACCTCAAGGAGCTCAATCAACAAGCACTGAAAAACTTCAGAACAAGAACTGGAAAATTTCTTCGAGTTAATGTTTGATGAATACTATGGTGGAACTTCGACAAATGCATCACAACATCATTCCGTTGCACCTGCTCAAAACCATCAACCACCACCACCACCACAAGATGCATCTACTACAATCGAAGCTGACGCACCAACTCCCTCAACATCATCTACATCTACTCCAGCAACTCCAGTATTTGAAATTGTTCTACCAAGAGTTGATGAGCAAAACCAATGTACACCACTTCAAGAAGAAACAACACATAAGCAAAACGATGTTGCGTTAGAAGAAGAAGTATTCGAAAACCCGTTTACAACGGACTCAGCTGAATCATCTTCAAGGTACCCTTCTACAAACCAATGGACAAAAGACCATCCAATTAAACAAGTTATTGGTGAACCTTCAAGGCCAGTTCAGACGAGAAGACAACTTGCCACAGACCCCGAAATGTGCATCTACATTTGCTCAATAAGCCTCAAAGAACCAAAGAACATTCGGGAAGTGTAACACCCCTAAATTTCAACTTAACAGTTTGACACTAATTTATGTGAAAGTTTACACCTTTAACCCGATTCGCATAATATTTTGCATTTACAGTCTAAAAATCACAAATATTAGATTTTAACATTTTCGAGAATTACATAAGTCTCAAATAGCTTATTTAAGTTTATAAAACTGCTTATTACATGAAAAGAGCTTATTTTTAAGTTATTGGGCCTTAAGGAAATTAAAACAGGCCCGTTAAGGTTTTAAGGTCCAAAAGGTTTCGAATTCATTTGGGCTTGATTATGGGCTCAAAATATGGTCTTTTTAACTTATCCAAACTGCTTATTAAGGAAATGCTTATTTTGAGCTTAGTGGGCTTTAAGGCCCATTCGATAATATGTATAGTTTAGGAACTGTTTCGAGTGTGTTAAGCTTATAGGTTAGAAAAGGTATTATAAAAGCTTATCAAGGGAGCTTATTGATACTGCTTATTAGTTTAGGTTATGGAGAAATGGGTTGAGTAGTTAGTTCGATAGGTTACACGTTTAGAAATGATTTTATGGATCGTTTTCTAGTTGACATGACCAAATGGTCCATTTTAATTATATGACATATATATTATTCGATATTCTAAATGGGTTTAAAATGGGTCTTGATAACTCTTTATATGATGATATATGTCACGAATGATTATTGTACTTCATGTCTAGCCATCCATAGATATAAGAGGTCAAATATATACATAAAATGAATAACGAGAGATCGAAAATATAACTAGAAAGCTAGTAAATGATATGTATGGAAAATAACGATGCATGAACTATGAAAAACATGTGTATGTATTGAAATGGTGTCGAGTGACTTACTACACCAATAAGGGTGGTAAGAACGTTTGAAATAGAACTAAGGTCGATGGGTTTTGCACGTAGCTCGCTAAAACACCCACAAAAGAATCGAGATCAATAGCTTGTGTGTGGAAAAGAAGGAATGAACGCCTAGAACTTGGCTATTGCTTCTCGAATGAACTCGGTTAAAGAGAAAACACTTAGGAAATATTTGTGTGATATATGTTTGTGAATGAATGAGTGTGTGTGTTAGTATACGTATATAGATACATGCATAGAACTAGTATATAGTTTATTTAATCACACAAGTTGGTGATTGGATGCCGAGAGGTTTAGATAAGAGATTTGGGGAATAAGACTAGCTAGGCACTCGAGTGGTTTGATATTAAGAGAGGTGTGTGTGAGGGTGCTTCGGTTTAGAGAAGGTAGGAAATCAAGTGGCATGTTCCAGATTAGTTTCGACATGTCTTAGGTCCATACGACTTGTAGACGTGACCAAAAAGTCTAGGAAACATATGGTGAGGCTTGTGGAATCATTTTCGACTAGGTAACACACAAAGGCTTAGGTAAAAATAAGTTTTGTTTATTTGGATTAACACTCGGATGTGTTTGAACATATGTCGAATTGAGTTAGCTTTAGGGTTTGTTTTAATAACAAACGTTCGAACCAAGTAATATGGATTGTCATACCTGAATCCTTGAAGTGTGGTGATTCAAACCATGTAAAATGTGGCATGGCTTATGTGTCGAAAACTCAAAATATCGAGGCCACGTGAATGAGGGTTGGCTTGTATGGAATAAAAGAAAAATGAATAATGGGCTTAAATAGTTGTGGGCTTGGTTAGCCTGTTGGGCCGGGAAATGAATAATAAGGATCCGTTTGGTTTTTATTCATGTATTGGATTATCGTGGTGCGTGTGTGAGCTCGTTCCAAAGTATTGTGAATCACGTAACAACGTTTTTGATATTGTAGCAACCTGTAAAATTCCTCAGTGATTTGTAATCATTAATCAAGTATTAATTATCATTTACAGTTCAGTTAACCATTTTTACGAGCAAAATTTGAAATTTTGTTTATTACTTGTTATTTATTCTTAAAACATTGGATCGAGCTCATACATGGACCACGGATAACTACACTCAATATAAAACTAATGGACCCTATTACTATTTCCAAACCCAAAAATCTAATCCATTACTATTCATTAGGCCCAATCTAAAAAACTTAACTTATTTTCTTTTTAATTTCTGTCGCCCAAAGCCCCTGAGCTTTGCCCTGTTCATTTCGAATTTCGACACATAAGATATATAGATTTTTAGCTCTCTCGATTCTTTATACTCCAATCTAATAGAATGTCGAATATTACATCTCATTTCAATCGTTTGATAGCCAAACGAAAGCCAAAGTAAACGTTCATTACCATATTTTCTAAACCGTATATTATTTCCAACTTTCATCCATTTTGCATAAAAAACGCTTTCTACTATATAATTTGGTTTCTAAAACATGTTTTAAGTTAATAAGACTCGTTTCTCACAATATCCTTTCATATCACACGTTAAATCTTTTTTTTGGACCCTTTGTATATACGAACGGACCACAATTTCATATATATGTTTTCCCATTCGGTTTCCTACTTGCCCATGACTCTAACACTCTTCCTAAGTCATTAATGACAGAATATATTCTCTTATCCTACCCTACTTCTGCCATGATCGAATAATAACCAAGTTGTGCAAGTGGATATGTATGTATCGAGTTCTATACATGCACATTCATCCACAACCAAACGTAGACCCTTTCTCTTTGTTTACACACTCACACACACTCTCAAACACTCTCAAAGACCTCCTGTAAATCCATTCGAAGCAAGCCAAGTTCATTCCTATGTTATTCGAGTTCCATTTCATACGTAAAATCCATAATTCGAATCCTCCTTTGATCAACCCAACGTATAACCCATTCTTCGGGTATTGTAAGTCTTCTCAACACCTTATAAATCATTTCCATTCGATTACCTTGCATTTTATGCATTTTCCTTTCCATTCGAACGTATATTTATATATTTCATTTTATTTCTTTTACGTATTCCATTTATTCATTTTACGTTTTTGTTATATATAATTCGCCTCCTATATGGAAGGCTAGAAATACATCCTTACACATTTATATCATGTTACATATTCGTTATACTCATTTCTTCATTATCGAATTCATTTAGATTCATGCACATCAATTTTTCACTTTCTTTAATAAGTTGTAACTCGGTTTAGAAATAAACCCATAAAACCGGATTTCGAAACACAACCTAGTCTTTTTATTGTTGCTACTGATTATTCACTAGCTAATAAACCAAAACTTAGTTTGGTAATCCCCCTCATAAAGCCTTAAACCCGTTCGAATTAAACCAATCTAAACGCAAGTCGCAAGTTTTTAAAATCCTTTTAAGTTAACGTGGGCTTATAAGCCCATTAAGCACTTTCTGGCTTATTTAAATAAGCAATCCGTTTAAAAGTTTTTGCCATGTTTTATAATCTTAAAGCAAGCCCAAACATAAGCCTATTAACCCTTCAAAGCCCACGCATTTTATTTTCTTAACGGGCCAAGTTAAAATTGTTTAAAAGCCCATTTATTCAAAAATAAGCTAGACATAGTATAAGCAGTTAATAAGCAGTTCAATAAGCTTTAATAAGCCTACAAAATTCTCGGATACTTTTTCCTAATCTTTTTGTATAAAAAGGACTAGTTTTGCAAATACTTTCAAACTCAAGGACTAAAACTGCCAATTTCTGGAAAATAGGGTATAAACTATAATTTCAGTAACTTGAGGATAAATATTGATAAAACAGTGACTTTATGGTTTAATATGTCATTTTGGGGAACTTTTGGACTAAAAATGTTAACCAGGGACTAACGGTGCAAATGTTACACCATTAGGGTTAAAAATGTAAATTTTGTATAATTTTAAGGATCAACAGTAACTTTATTTTATTTTCATTTCTATTTCATATTTTACGTTTCTCATTTATTTCATGTGCATTTTATCTCATTTCGTTCAATATTTCCTATATAACGTTTATATTTATATATAACGAATTTTAACGATTAACTTTACGTTTTATTCAAACCACTTTCGAGAAAACGATATTTATGATTTAAATGACATAAAAATAAGATAATATTATATATAATATTATTTTTGAACTTTAAGCATTTTAAGCATATCATTCACTCTCATCACAAACCACTTCGTCATCCGATACCTTTTCAATCATTATTCGTATTAGGCCAAAACCGTCAAAATCTCAGACTTCCTTATTATTATCCAGGTCCTGTGTTGGAGCCATTCCCGTGATACTTTTTGACATAACCTTACTTTTACCTTGCAGCTAAGGTGAGTCGTGGCCCCTATTCTTTTAATACTTGTTTTATACTTTTGGGGGAGATACATGCTCAATTATTTTCATTTAATTTCAAGTACTTTAGAAACTTTCACGGATTGCCGTGAGTTATAGCCCCACTTTTTATCTGTTTAAATAACTTTATAAACTCTTTGGGGGAGATGCATGCTCGTTTTACTTACGGAATTACTCGTTTTACCTTAAAGATTTTACTCAGTTGTTACTTCATTCTCTTTGCCGTTAAAACATATTTCTTGCCTTTACATGCTTAGGTAACATAAATTTCTATGAATTTCTATGAGTTCGTGCGCCTATATTTAAACATTTTCTTTTCTATCTATTCGGGAGATACATGATATTAAACAGATCACAAGTATTTTTCTGTATGCTTTACCTGACTGATTTTGCCTAAGTTACCGATCATTGCCTTTATTTAAAGTCCCTCCCATCATGAGCCATTAACCACTGAGGTGGACGCGAATATAGTGAACAGATCTGTGAAGGCTGACTGCCTGTTTGAAATATCTAGAAGATGGCCTTAATTGCTAGCTAGATAGGTTCAAATCCACTTTATTTGAATTCCAATAGGAAATTGGCAATATCCTATAGAGGGTCATAACTCAAGCCATTAATTTGGATAGTTCTGACCGTCTGTGCGATACTGTTAAGGTTTCACCATCATGAGGCTTAGTGCAATATATTGAATTATAAAGAGTACCGTAGTCATGATACGTTACTGCCGGGCTGCGGAAACGCAGTCCATTTTCATTTGAACTTGAAACTTGTGTTCAACTTTTCTTGATTTACTTGATTTTGGACCCATTTAGGTCAACTACGAACTATGGCATATTGCAGCAAAACCACTATTTATTTTAGTACTTTTAAGCATGAAACTTTTGGAATCAACTATTTTTACGTATAAACTCTATGAACTCACCAACCTTTGTGTTGACACTTTTTAGCATAGTATATGAAAATCAATTTGTAAAAATCTTGATAAACAATACTGTAAACATGATGTTATAAAATCTGCAGGCACGGAGGGCGTAACGTGGTATGGTGTAAAGTGGTCCATTTTGAAAACACAGTTATAGTCCAATGTTTAAAAATATTTAGTTCTCTATAACTATAGCTCTGATGCCAATCTGTAACACCCCCTAAAATTTAACAGCAGAAGACTTAATAGGGGTATTACTGGAAGGATAATAGTTATAATCATAGAAAAAGACTCAAAAGAGACGTTTTGTAAATCATTGTCATTCATTTAGAAATTCAAGTACAAAAGGAGATTTCAACGTTTAATATTCCACAAAAGATATTGTAATTTGTTATAAATGACAAAATTTATGTGACACCAAGACCATCCGTTACATGTCCACTCCGTGCCTTGAATGCTCCATAATAAACCTGAGATGGGGGAAGTAGGTGTGCGGGTAGTTACGGTCCTGGAGCTCTCTCTCCAGTCTCGAAGACTCAAGCAAGAGGGGCAAAACCTAGGGGAATTACGATAATGATGATGAAATCTAATTACTGGGATCTGTTAGGGGGTACATCCGCCTTAGGATTCGGCTCCCGTTGGTGCTGAGCGAACGGGTAAGAATGGGTAAGTAGGTTAAACAAGTTGTCGGGTCTTCCATGTGGCCTTCTAGTATAATAACCTAGTAGCGTGCTGGTAATATTTCTTCTATCTAACGCGACTGAAGCATCATAAGGAGCAGATTGTTACGCCTCTGAGCATCGTTGACAGAGCATCACTCAACCGCCCTGAGACAGTCAACGGCACTATACGTGACCGTGTATCCGAGAGGATGGATCTACAAGCTGGTTTGACAAGGATTCAAACAGAGATGTTTGAGACGCAATCCCATATGACGGTCTTACAGTGGAAGAGATGGAGACGGATTGAAGAAGTTCTACAAAAACACGCCGCAGAGTAGCTACATTAGAGAACCTCATCGAGGACATGCAGGTCAGACAGCAGACAAATATACAGAGACGTCTGAATCAGGTCACAAAGCTGAAGAGACACATGGACGAGACATCCAGTAGTTAGACACACATTACATCAGTTTTAGTTTTGAGGCATCTTAGCCTACCGCATGAGGCATTCATAAAGGACCTTGTATCGTTGCGTTTTGTAAAACAACTGATCAAGTCCCTAGTGCATGTGGTTGGATTAGATTTACTATATTTTGATGTTGAATTATGTGACCGTGGTTGCCCATGTGTATTTTGATTAGGCATGTCGTGATACTACTTATGAAGGTTACTGTTCTTTGAATGTTACAACTGAGATGTAATTACAAAGTCATAATGGAGAATATTTCAAGAGGAAATTGATGAATGTAAAGAAAGTTGCTGAACTTCAGCCTTTGTAGATGATGAATCAGGTTATCCCTTATCAATTCTATACCAAGAGCTGATCATTTGTTTATGATAGTGTCGTAATTTTATGACTCTCAGTTGGTTGTGATATCACATTGTAACCGTATTGTAGGACTAGTATATAATTTCATTGTTTCTCGGATTATTCTAACATGTCATTATGTGGATTCTAAATCCATGTTTTCTAGTGATACTCATAGAAAATGTCTCACGCAAGAAAGGAAACCACCACATCAACCCTAACTATGACCCCTACAACAATCCGAAAGTTGGTAAACGACATCGTTGCTGTAGTACTCGATACCCAAGTGATCACATTAACATATCTAAGTAGCAACAACAGAACGACGGGAGTCAGGGAGACACCTGTTTCCTGTAAGTGTACCCATAAGAGTTTTCTAAGTTGCAAGCCAGCACACCTTAGGAGTACCGGAGAAGTAACTAAACTTGTCATCACCATTACCCAGAAATTCCCGTACCAAGAAACTAAACAGAGTACCACGCCCAAGAGAAATGATCTTAAGCGAAAATGAGACGGAAGAGAAACCGCTAAGTTTAGCAACTACAAATGCCATAACAACAACAACTGCAACTGCAATCATCTGCAAGATCGCGGGCAGGAAACTGGAAGAGGCTTCATCGCCACACCTACTAAAGGAATTGGATACCGTGGAAAGCTACCTCTATGCAACAGATGCAAGCTGCATCACACCGGACTTTGTTCTGCTAAGTGTAGAAAGTGCCACAGAATGGGCCACAGAACCAATGAATGCAGAACCACTTAGTACAAACCTACAACCAGTAACAGTAGTATGCCACGGATGTGGTGAGGAAGGGCACTACCTGAGTCGGTGTCCGTTTAAGAATGCCAATTAGGATGGCAAAACCAGTGGAAGAAAATAAGAAGCTCGGTAGGACCTCAAAGGACGACAACAAGATCTCAACGGAAGAAGAAGTTCCCACAATAATAATAAATCTTAGTTCAATACCTCTAGGGTTGTATTTCCTTTTGTACTTTACTTTTGGTACGATGACATGACCTAAGTGTAACGAATGCTTTCCTATCTTATGAACCTTTATCTTTTCTATTTTTAGGATAATCACCATCTTTATCTACTTCGTTATCTATTCCATGTACCTTATCCATAACCATTTAGTAACAATACACTGCTATCCCATTAGGAATCTGGTTAATTTCATTCCTGACCGAACAATAGGCTGTTACAACTTATAAGGTTCTCTCCCGAATATTAGAACCCATTTCGAGCTAACCTACTACCGCCCCATAAGATTTTAATCTATCACCGATGTGCGGACCGATTTCTCTAATTACCTTGAAAACATATTTAGGTTGTCACTTTACAAAAACAACACGTTGAACACCATCTAAAACTTCTAGGAAGCACAACATCAGTCATCTTTTCCAAAATTCCTAATAACAATCTTCATCCAAAAGCAAGTTTTATGACAAGATAAACTACCCATGTAGCCAACACTCTATAGGTACCTACACCTTTTACCCAACTTCCAAATGAAAGGAATCCGACTAGGTGACAACTTGTATATACGGAAGAATCAATGGAAATAATGGACAGAGAGGTGAAACAGCTAGTAACAGGGTTTTGTAAGAACGTTAAGTATAATTAAGTTATGACTTAAACCGGTTTAGCCCAATCCCACGACAGTTCTTGGTTGATGAGTAATGAGATTAAATAAAAATCGGGTGCCTAAAGATCTTTTGAGGATTATGCTCGAGAATAGGAAAGTTTGCCTCACCAAAACCTAGCCATAAGAGAATATGTCTTTAGTCATGATAGTCACAAGAACGTACCTAATTAGATGAAAACCCTATATATGTAAGCTTTTGCCTGATTACTTTAAGATTTACACATCGACTATTCGTTAGCACCTTTTAACAGATAACACAGATTGAATCTCGGGACGAGATTCAAAAATAAGGAGTAGGTACTGTAGCAACCTGTAAAATTCCCCAGTGATTTGTAATCATTAATCAAGTATTAATTATCATGTACAGTTCAGTTAACCATTTTTATGAGCAAAATTTGAAATTTTGCTTATTACTTGTTATTTATTCTTAAAACATTGGAACGAGCTCACACACGGACCACGGATAACCCAACACACTCAATATAAACCCAATGGACCCTATTACTATTCCCAAGCCCAAAAATCCAATCCATTACTATTCATTAGGCCCAATCCAAAATACTTAACTTATTTTCTTTTCAATTTCTGTCGACCAAAGCCCATGAGCTTTGCCCCGTTCATTTCAAATTTTAACACATAAGATATATAGATTTTTAGCTCTCTCGATTCTTTATACTCCAATCTAATAGGATGTCGAATATTACATCCCATTTCAATCGTTTGATAGCCAAACGAAAGCCAAAGTAAACGTTCATTACCATATTTTCTAAACCGTATATTATTTCCACCGTATATTATTTCCAACTTTTATCCATTTTGCAAAAAAATGCTTTATACTATATAATTTGGTTTCTAAAACATGTTTTAAGTTTATAAGACTCGTTTCTCACAATATCCCTTCATATCACACGTTAAATCTTTCTTTTGGACCATTTGTATATATGAACGAACCACAATTTCATATATATGTTTTCCCATTCGGTTTCCTACTTGCCCATGATTTTAACACTCTTCCTAAGTCATTAATGACAGAATATATTCTCTTATCCTACCCTACTTCTGCCATGATCGAATAATAACCAAGTTGTGCAAGTGGATATGTATATATCGAGTTCTATACATGCACATTCATCCACAACCAAACGTAGACCCTTTCTCTTTGTTTACACACTCACACATACTCTCAAACACTCTCAAAGACCTCCTAGAAATCCAATCGAAGAAAGCCAAGTTCATTCCTATGTTATTCGAGTTCCATTTCATATGTAAAATCCATAATTCGAATCGTCCTTTGATCAACCCCAACGTATAACCCATTCTTTGGGTATTGTAAGTCTTCTCAACACCTTATAAATCATTTCCATTCGATTACCTTGAATTTTATGCATTTTCCTTTCCATTCGAACGTATATTTATATATTTCATTTTATTTCTTTTACGTATTCCATTTATTCATTTTACGTTTTCGTTATATATAATTCGCCTCCTATATGGAAGGCTATAAATACATCCTTACAAATTTATATCATGTTACATATTTGTTATACTCATTTCTTCATTATCGAATTCATTTTTATTCATGCACATCAATTTTTCACATTCTTTAATAAGTTGTAACTCGGTTTAGAAATAAACCCATAAAACCGGATTTCGAAACACGACCTAGTCTTTTTATTGTTGGTACTGATTATTCACTAGCTAATAAACCAAAACTTAGTTTGGTAATCCCCCTCACAAAGCCATAAACCCGTTCGAATAAAACCAAACTAAACGCATGTCGCAAGTTTTTAAAATCCTTTTATAAGTTAATGTGGGCTTATAAGCCCATTAAGAACTTTCTTGCTTATTTAAATAAGCAATCCGTTTAAACGTTTTTGCCATGTTTTTATAATCTTAAAGCAAGCCCAAATATAAGCCCATTAACCCTTCAAAGCCCACGAATTTTATTTTCTTAACGGGCCAAGTTAAAACGTCTTAAAAGCCCATTTATTCGAAAATAAGCTAGACATAGTATAAGCAGTTAATAATCAGTTCAATAAGCTTTAATAAGCCTACAAAACTCTCAGAAACTTTTTCCTAATCATTTTGTATAAAAAGGACTAGTTTTGCAAATACTTTCAAACTCAAGGACTAAAACTGCTAATTTTAGGAAAACAGGGTATAAATTGTAATTTCAGTAACTTGAGGATAAATATTGATAAAACAGTGACTTTATGGTTTAATATGTCATTTTGGGGAACTTTTGGACTAAAAATGTTAACCTGGGACTAACGGTGCAAATGTTACACCGTTAGGGTTAAAAATGTAAATTTTGTATAATTTTAAGGATCAACAGTAACTTTGTTCGATTTTTATTTCAATTTCATATTCTACGTTTCTCATTTATTTCACGTGCATTTTATCTCATTTCGTTCAATATTTCCTATATAACGTTTATATTTATATATAACGAATTTTAACGAATAACTTTACGTTTTATTCAAACCACTTTCGAGGAAACGATACTTATGATTTAAATGACATAAAAATAAGATAGTATTATATATAATATTATTTTTGAACTTTAAGCATTTTAAGCATATCATTCACTCTCATCACAAACCACTTCGTCATTCGATACCTTTTCAATCATTATTCGTATTAGGCCAAAACCGTCAAAATCTCAGACTTCCTTATTATTATCCAGGTCCTGTGTTGGAGCCATTCCCGTGATACTTTTTGACATAACCTTACTTTGACCTTGCAGCTAAGGTGAGTCGTAGCCCCTACTCTTTTAATACTTGTTTTATACTTTTGGGGGAGATACATGCTCAATTATTTTCATTTACTTTCAAGTACTTTAGAAACTTTCATGGATTGCCGTGAGTTATAGCCCCACTTTTTATCTGTTTAAATAACTTTATAAACTCTTTGGGGAGATACATGCTCGTTTTACTTATGGAATTACTCATTTTACCTTAAAGATTTTACTCAGTTGTTACTTCATTCTATTTGCTGTTAAAACATATTTCTTGCCTTTACATGCTTAAGTACCATAAACTTTTATGAATTTCTATGAGTTCGTATGCCTATATTTAAACATTTTCTTTTCTATCTCTTCGGGAGATACATGATATTAAACAGAACGCAAGTATTTTTCTGTATGCTTTACCTGACTGATTTTGCCTAAGTTGCCGATCATTGTCTTTATTTAAAGTCCCTCCCATCATGAGCCATTAACCACTGAGGTGGACGCGAATAAAGTGAACAGATCTGCGAAGGCTGCCGGCCTGTTTGAAATATCTAGAAGATGGCCTTAATTGCTAGCTAGATAGGTTCAAATCCACTTTATTTGAATTTCAATAGGAAATTGGCAATATCCTATAGAGGGCCATAACTCAAGCCATTAATTTGGATTGTTCTGACCGTCTGTGCGATACTGTTAAGGTTTGACTTTCATGAGGCTTAGTGCAATATATTGAATTATAAAGAGTATCGTAGTCATGATACCTTACTGCCGGGCTGCAATATATTGAATTATAAAGAGTACCGTAGTCATGATAGTGGAGGGTGTGGGTGTGCGGGTAGCTGCTGCCCTGGAGCTCTCCCCAGTCTCGAAGACTCGAGCTGAAGGGGTAAAACCTGGAGGGAGCAGTAATGATGAGGAAGATGAATCACTAGGATCTGCTATGCGGGCTCGGTTCTGAGGGGGTAAGTCCTCCTCAGGTGTCGGCTCCCGATGATGAGGTGCGAACGGGTATGACTGGGTAAGTAGGTTAAAAAGGTAGTCGGGTCTGACTGAAGGTGGAGGAGGTGATGATAGTAGTGGTGGTAAGGTGTGTTCAGGAGATAATGGTGGTGTCAGCCTGATCATATCTAATGGTGATGTTGGGGATAGAGGTGGTGATGGTGGTATAATCGGAACTACTAGTAATCCTACCCTCTTGCGAGGAGTGTGCATCCTGATGGGACCATTTGGGTGTCTCCTGAATGGTCTCATAAAAGGCTTAGGCTCATATGGCTGTAGGATTCTGACTCGTCTGCGCTGGAAAACCAGTGCAGGTGGGGGTGGTGGTGTAGGTAAAGGAGCTGCGACTGCATATACTGATCATATGATAGTGAAGTGTAGGTAAGAGAAGCTGGATGGTTCTTCGGGTGTGGTGGTGAAATATATGCCCGTCTATCCTGCACGTACGGGTCCTCTGATACAGGTGAGTTTGGGTTCCCTGGTGCAACAGGTGTCATCGGTGGTGTAGGAACAACTTCACCCTCCTCGAAGGGCTCCGTTTCGTCTGATGCGACATTCGACACTGTAGCAGTCGAGGTACTAGGAAATACGGGTGAGGTGATGGACGATAGAGTATCCTCGGACTCTACGTCGGATGGTAAGGTGCTAAGATGAGAAACTGAAGACATGGTACTGTAATAACCCCGGAAGTAGTAAATGTGAGTCATCAATATAAAATCAAGTATATAAAAGTTGATATGAAATAATCTGTTAAGTAACACTCTATACACGGTGTTGTAAATATGTAGGCACGGAGGGCGTAAGGTGGTATGGTGTAAAATGGTCCAGTGTTTAAAATACACTTGGTTCTCAATAACCATGGCTCTGATGCCAATCTGTAACACCCCTTAAATTTCAACTTAAAAGTTTGACACTAATTTATGTGAAAGTTTACACCTTTAACCCGATTCGCATAATATTTTGCATTTATAGTCCAAAAATCACAAATATTATATTTTAACATTTCCGAGAATTACATAAGTCTCAAATAGCTTATTTAAGTTTATAAAACTGCTTATTACATGAAAAGAGCTTATTTTTAAGTTATTGGGCCTTAAGGAAATTAAAACAGGCCCGTTAAGGTTTTAAGGTCCAATGGGTTTCGAATTTATTTGGGCTTGATTATGGGCTCAAAATATGGTCTTTTTAACTTATCCAAACTGCTTATGGACTGCTTATTAAGGAAGTGCTTATTTTGAGCTTAGTGGGCTTTAAGGCCCACTCGATAATATGTATAGTTTAGGAACTGTTTTGAGTGTGTTAAGCTTATAGGTTAGAAAATGTATTACAAAAGCTTATCATGGGAGCTTATTGATACTGCTTATTAGTTTAGGTTATGGAGAAATTGGTTGAGTAGTTAGTTTGATAGGTTACACGTTTAGAAATGATTTATGGATCGTTTTCTAGTCGACATGACCAAATGGTCCATTTTAATTATCTAACATATATATTGTTCGATATTTAACATGGGTTTAAAATGGGTCTCGATAACTCTTTATATGATGATATATGTTATGAATGATTATTGTACTTCATGTCTAGCCATCCATAGATATAGGAGGTCAAATATATACATAAAATGAATAACGAGAGATCAAAAATATAACTAGAAAGCTAGTAAATGATACGTATGGAAAATAACGATGCATGAACTATGAAAAACATGTGTATGTATTGAAATGGTGTCGAGTGACTTACTACACCAACAAGGGTGGTGAGAACGTTTGAAATAGAACTAATGTCGATGGGTTTTGCAGGTAGCTCGCTAGAACACCTACAAAAGAATCGAGATCAATAGCTTGTGTGTGGAAAAGAGGGAATGAACGCCCAGAACTTGGCTCTTGCTTCTCGAATGAACTCGGTTAGAGAGAAAACACTTAGGAAATATTTGTGTGATATGTGTTTGTGAATGAATGAGTGTGTGTGTTAGTATATGTATATAGATATACACATAGAACTAGTATATAGTTTATTTAATCACACAAGTTGGTGATTAGATGCCGAGAGGATTAGATAAGAGATTTGGGGAATAAGACTAGCTAGGCACTCGAGTGGTGTGATTTTAAGAGAGGTGTGTGTGAGGGTGCTTCAGTTTAGAGAAGGTAGGAAATCATGTGGCATGTTCCATATTAGTTTCGACATGTCTTAGGTCCATACGACTTGCAGACGTGACCAAAAAGTCTAGGAAACATATGGTGAGGCTTGTGGAATCATTTTCGACTAGGTAACACACAAAGGCTTAGGTAAAAATAACTTTTGTTGATTTGGATTAACACTCGGATGTGTTTGAACATATGTCGAATTGAGTTAGCTTTAGGGTTTGTTTTAATAGCAAACGTTCGAACCAAGTAATATGGATTGTCATACCTGAATCCAAGTGTGGTGATTCGAACCATGTAAAATGTGGCATGACTTATGTGTCAAAAAATCAAAATATCAAGGCCAAGTGAATGAGGGTTGGCTCGTATGGAATAAAAGAAAATTGAATAATGGGCTTAAATAGTTGTGGGCTTGGTTAGCCTGTTGGGCCGGGAAATGAATAATAAGGATCCGTTTGGTTTTTATTCGTGTATTGGATTATCGTGGTGCGTGTGTGAGCTCGTTCCAAAGTATTGTGAATCACGTAACAACGTTTTTGATTCATGGTAGTATAATAAACAAAATTTTAAATTTTGCTCGTAAAAATGGTTAGATGAACTGTAATGATAGATTAATACTTGATTAACATTTACAAATTACTGGAGAATTTTACAGGTTGCTACAGGAAGCAATGGCAGAAAATGCATGGTTAGAAGCGATGCAGGAGGAACTTCTTCAATAGCAGTTACATGATAGTTGGGAATTAGTTCCATGACCAATTGACAAACTTGTCATTGATCTCAAATAGTTATGGAAGAACAAAAAGGATGAAGAAATGACTGTAATTCGCAACAAAGCTCGTCTTGTGGCTAAAGGATTCAGACAGGAAGAAGGGATAGATTTTGAAGAATCATTCACGCCTGTAGCAAGACTTGAAGCAGTCCGGATTTTCTTAGCCTATGCAACTCACAAGAACATCAAAGTTTATCAGATGGACATCAAGACTGCATTCTTGAATGGAACTCTGAAAGAAGAAATGTATATGAGTCAGCCAGAAGGATTCATTGACAAGGAGCATTCAGACTACGTCTACAAGCTAAAGAAAGCCATTTATAGTTTAAAACAAGCTCCAAGAGTGTGGTGTGACGAACTATCATCTTTCCTGATAAAAAACAATTTCACCAAAGGAACTGTTGATTCTACCTTGTTTACAAGAAAATATAAAGATGACATTTTGATTGTTCAGATTTACGTGGCCGACATTATCTTTGGGTCCACTAATCCGAATCATTCAAAACATTTTGAAAATCTCATGAAAAGCAAATTTGAAATGTCCATAATGGGGGAACTTAAATTTTTTCTTGGTTTACAAATATGTCAATTCCCTTGTGGTATTTTTATTCATCAAGCTAAATATACAATTGAGATCTTGAAAAAACATGGTATGGAAAATTGTGAATCTGTTGGTACACCAATGGTCACTTAACCAAAAATCGGTGTTGATTTATTTGGGAAACCCATCAAAACCGAAGAAATATCGGAGCATGATTGGTTCCCTCATGTACCTTACTGCTAGTCGACCTAACATTCATTTTGATGTTTGCTTATTAGCACGGTTTCAGGAAAGGCCTACCGAACTTCATCTCCAAGAGGTCAAACGGATCTTTCGGTACCTACGAAGAACCATTAACATGGGACTTTGGTATCCGAAGGATTTCGAGTTTAAACTAATAGCATTTTCAGATGCCGATCACGCAGGGTGTCAAGTTACAACAAAAAGTACATCAGGTGGAGCAAAATTTTTGGGTGAAAAGCTAGTAAGCTGGTCATCAAGGAAACAAGATGTAACACCCCCAAAATCATAATATTCGCGGAAGCATACAGTTTGGGTGCTACTGGATTGTAATCACAACACAAGATATAGGGAACGGATTAAAAATCCGTTTTAAAATATATTACATAAGTTAAGTCATGTAACATTACATAAAATCCATTTTGATGAAAATGAAGCCCATTAAAATAAAAAGGTCTAGTTGTCAGAGTAAACGCATTAAAAACATTTCCATCATTTATTGTGACCGACGCCATGCACTGCACCCGGCTAAACGCACCTCAGTTTCCTGAGAAAAACATGCTAAAAGTCAGCTAACGCTGGTGAGTTCATAGGTTTAAATAAATAGCACATATGGACCAATAGCAATATCATAAAACAATTCAGCAGATACACACTATCCGTTATGCAAACACTAAGCCTCATCCTACCGATGCTAAGACAATGCAGCACGACTAGCGTTAGCAAAATAAATAAGGGTGCCCGCGAGTGTTAATCTCCAGACACTCGGGCAAAAACCCGACTTGGTATACGTTCGCCTTGGCTATGCCGAGCCAATCGAGCGGGGACGTCACTCCCAATAGATCTATTTATAACAAACGGCTTCCCAAACAGGAATTAACGGCAGATGATAGTGGGCACAAAATGGGATTCAACAAACTTAGGTTTCTGCATACTAGTGTGATCTTAAAAGCAAATTCATTTATGGTCCATGAAAATAGTTTTGCATGTTTCTCACCCAAGCTTATAAAACAAAAATTGTATAATATATGGGGCTATAAACTCACCTTTCAATAACAGCAAATCAGCAAATAAATCAAAATAATGCAACCGCGCCGATCAACACCCTAAATCAGTACGGTAAGTCTTAGCAAAGTGTTCGTGTCTCATGTGTCTTTATTATATTTTGAAAATTTTTACGTTTGACCTGTGTTCGTGTATTTCTTGCTTGCTGTGTGGTAAAATATATTTCAAAACGATTTATTATTGTAACTCTTGGGGGTAGCTCATGGTGAAAGTGCATGGTGGGAATACGTAACGGAACATCCGTGCTAGTATTCGCGATTTAAATGTACAAGTGTTATATATATATATATATATATATATATATATATATATATATATATATATATATGTTGATTTCTCATATATTTAATTAATGAAGATTAATTAAATAAGTTTTTGAAGAATGATTAATAGAATATAGTTTGTAAAAAATTATTATATTTAGAAACATCGTTTATTATTTCTGTTGCAACCTTTATTATGAGAAAACAAGTTTTGTTAAGTAATTCCATAAAGTTTACTTAAGTTAAGTATTTTCACAAAAATATTCTAAGTGTTGGATTTTTAGAAAATTTGGGCATGACCCATTCGTTTATTCAACGTTTCCATTTTATCTCAAATGTTGCAACTTTTACTCAAACATTTCACTAACTAGTTTCGTGTGCAAAAATACTTTCGTGATGTATATATTAAGTGTCGTGAATACTTTCGTAGTTATATTATTCGTTAACTTCATTTTTAAGTATTAACACTAGATTTCGACACAAAGTCAATATTTTGTCAAAAAGTCAACAAAGTCAATCTCAATGTAAATTTAGTAAAAATGTCAATTTTTACCCTTTCGGAGACTAAACGTCTCAAAACAAGTCCAAAAATAGTTATCGTCACATTTATCGCTTCGTTAAACATTATTAACTACGGCGAGTCGGAAAATATTCCAAAAATCAAATTTATCATTTTTATGGCTCATTGGGCCGAAAACTATTGAAAAAGCCCAATAACCAATTTTAGCCCAAAACACGTTTTTAGTTATAACGTATATATCGTCACGTTACTAAAAATCGTTTTTCTCGTTCAATACGTCTGTTTGGTCAAAAAGTCAAACTTTCAAAAATACTTATGGGCTTCGGCCCAACAGTAAAACTATGGGCTTTTTGGCCAAAAAATTAGTTTGGTCCAATTTGTTAATATTTGGTACTTATTAGTTATTTTTAGTTACCAAACAAACTTTATACTTATCAAATAAGCTCTAATAAATAAGCTACTTAGTCAATTAGTCAACTTTGACTATTTTTAGGTCCATTCGACCCATATTATTTACCTCAACTTATTTTCACCTTTTTACTAGTTATTTTTAGTAACTTATAGCTTATTAAATAAGCTAATCCAAATAAGCACCTCACTTTATTTTTCCACCTTTTCACCATTTGAGCCAAAATTTTATGTTTTTCAAAACCCCAATAATCTCATATTTTTAATGTTAGCCGATCCATATATAACCTCCAAAAATCATCATAGTGCTTAAATTAGTGTAAAAACCATAACAAATGTTTGTATCATCAAATAAGCACTATATGTAACAATATTTACCACACAAGCAAGAAATCTATAAACTAACTCATAATCCTCAAAAAGTCGAGCACTATATAAACAAGATCAAACCCTAGCTTAAATCATATTATCAAAGCATACACATTTAACACTTTTAAACATCATTATACACCAAATGAACAAGGGATTAACAAGTTAAGAAAAGTTTTAAGAATCCTTACAATGTTGTTGAAGTGGTACGTGTGATAGGAGAGACAAGAACACCCAAAACCTTGCTAGTTTTACCCAAATCTAACTCCAAATTACCCAAAACCTTATGTAAACCCTTTGTGATCTTGATCTTTGTAGTAAAAATTTTGTATGTAATGTTATGTGTGTGTAAGTTAGGCGTCAAAATGAAGCTAGAAAAGGTGATGAGAAAATCTATTTTGAGTAGTATTAAAGGATAAGCTCATGACAATCTAAAAAGTATATTACTATTAGTAGTAATATTAAGATTGCATTTAGGATAGAATGTATATATGTCCTTGTGGTGTTTGGTGTGGCCTAGGTGGCCGGTTGGGGTAATTTAGGGGAGGGAAAAAATAGTTTTTATCCCGCTTTGGTGTATAGTGTGTCGGCTTGAGTTAAAAAGTTACCGTAAAGTCCCGGTTTGACTTTTTGGACCCGATAACGTAAAATAAAGTTTTTAACCACGTTTTCGTCAGAAATATAATAAAATGTCATTACTGACTCAAAAATATATTTATTTGACCTTTACCATATGTACTGTGCTGTCGGTACGCGCGTGCGGTTGTTTTTCAGAAAAATGCGAGAAAGCTCTCAATAAATTATAATACTTGTCAGTAACTATCAGAAATGTGGAAATTTAACTTTACTGACAAAAATATACTTTTTCTGCAATGACTGTAAGCTACAGTATGCTGGGACAGCTCCCGAAAATGCTTAAAAATACTCAGAAACATGCAAATGCGCATAGAAATGCTTAGCTTAAAAATAATTAATACTCATATAATATTAATTAACAACGTGAAAATGACCATTGGTCACAGTCTCCCCATCTAATCGGGAAATCCGTCCCGGATTTCAATTTACGTTACTCGTCGGCTTTGAAAAGAGATGAGGGTATTTTCGCTTTATTTCGTCCTCTCGCTCCCAAGTGTATTCGGGGCCTCTGCGAGAGTTCCATCGGACCTTCACAATTGGGATACGACTCTGCTTTAGTCGTTTCACTTCCCGGTCCATGATTTCAATCGGCTCTTCAATAAAATTTAACCTCTCATCAAGCTGGATTTCATCCAAAGGAATAACGGCGTTTTCATCCGATAAGCACTTTTTCAAATTACTGACATGAAAAACGTTATGCACAGCACTGAGCTCTGATGGCAGTTCGAGTCGGTAGGCTACCGGCCCGATCTTTTCAAGAATTTCGAAAGGTCCAATATAGCGAGGGTTCAACTTACCACGCTTGCCAAATCTGATCACGCCTTTTGACGGTCATGAGCCGCCTGCATTCGGCTCTTGATCTGTACAATCTTTTCAGTAGTCTCATGGACTAGTTCTGGCCCGGTAAGTTGGCTTTCTCCAACTTCTGCCCAACAAATTGGCGATCTGCACTTACGTCCATAAAGTGCTTCATACGGTGCAGCCTTAATACTGGTGTGATAGCTGTTGTTATAGGAAAATTCGACTAAAGGCAAATGCCTATCCCAGCCGTTCCCGAAATCAATCACACAGGCTCTTAGCATGTCCTCTAATGTCTGAATGGTCCTTTCACTCTGACCATCCGTTTGAGGATGATAAGCTGTACTCATATCGAGTTTGGTTCCTAAAGCATCCTGAAGCGACTTCCAAAAATTAGACGTGAATCGACTGTCTCGATCAGAGATAATAGAAACAGGCACACCATGCCTTGCAACAATTTCCTTAACATATAAACGCGCGAGTTTATCCATGATGATTTTCTCTTTTATAGGGAGAAAATGCGCTGATTTAGTGAGTCGGTCCACGATTACCCAAATCGTGTCGTAACCACTCGATGTCTTAGGCAACTTCGTTATAAAATCCATAGTGATACGTTCCCATTTCCATTCCGGAATCTCAGGTTGAACAAGTAGACCGGACGGTCTCTGGTGTTCTGCCTTCACCTTCGAGCACGTTAAGCACTTGCTGACGTATTCAGCTATATCGGCCTTCATGTTTGGCCACCAATACAACTTCTTCAGGTCTAAATACATCTTGTCAGATCCTGGGTGAATGAAGTACTTGGACTTATGTGATTCGTGCATAATGAAATCACGAATCCCTCCACACAGTGGAATCCAATATCTGTCTCCATAACGCAAAATCCCATCGGATCTTCTTACTAACCCGTTCTCAAGTTCTGGCATTCTGTGAATCCTCTCACTGGGTCGGTTTTCTTCTTTGAGTGTCTCATCCTGAGCCTCAAGAATTTTTGCTGGAAGCGGCGAATTGATTGTCATCCCTAATGATCTGACCCTAAGAGGTTTGATTCGCTCCTTTCTGTAAAGGGCGTCGGCAACAACATTTGTCTTGCCTGGGTGATAACGGATCTCACAATCATAGTCACTAAGCAACTCCAACCATCGGCGCTGTCTCATGTTCAGCTCCTTCTGGTTCAATATATGCTGTAGACTCTTGTGATCAGTATACACTACGCACTTAGTTCCATAAAGGTAGTGTCTCCAAATCCTCAGTGCAAACACGACTGATCCTAATTCTAGGTCGTGGGTTGTGTAGTTTTTCTCATGGGTTTTCAGCTGTCGAGAAGCGTACGCTATTACCTTCTCTCTTTGCATCAACACGGCTCCCAAACCTTTGTATGATGCGTCACAATACACAACAAAATCTTCGCTACCCTCGGGTAAAGCTAAAATAGGTGCACTACACAATCTTTCCTTAAGGAGTTGAAAAGCTTCTTCCTCCTTATCTCCCCAGTCATATTTCACATTCTTTTGAGTCAATTTCGTCAACGGTTTAGCTATCTTAGAGAAACCTTCTATAAACCTTCTGTAATAGCCGGCAAGTCCTAAAAATTGTCGGATTTCCGTCGGCGTTGTGGGCATTGCCCAATACTTAATGGCCTCAATCTTAGCAGGATCTACGTGAATCCCTTGCTTATCTATCACATGACCAAGAAACTGAACGGTCGATATCCAGAATTCACACTTCGAAAACTTAGCATATAGTTCTTCCTTTTTCAATAGTTCCAGAATTAGCTTGAGATGTTCCTCATGCTCTTGCTCATTCTTGGAATATATCAGGATATCTTCAATGAACACTATCACGAATTTATCCAAATACGGCTTACACACATGATTCATGAGATCCATGAATACTGCTGGTGCATTTGTCAAGCCGAATGGCATAACTTGGAATTCGTAATGGCCATATCGAGTTCGGAATGCGGTCTTTGGGATATCCTCTCCCCGAACCCTAAGTTGGTGATAACCCGATCTCAAGTCTATCTTAGAATAAACCGATGATCCTTGCAACTGATCGAATAAGTCATCTATCCTCGGGAGTGGGTATCTATTCTTAATGGTTAGCTTATTCAGTTCCTGATAGTCAATACACATCCTGAAGGATCCATCCTTCTTCTTAACAAACAAAACAGGAGCTCCCCAAGGTGATGAACTCTGTCTGATGAAACCTTTTCCAGATAATTCAGCTAATTGATCTGACAATTCTTGTAATTCCGTAGGTGCTAAACGATAGGGTGCTCGCGCTACAGGCGCGGCTCCTGGCACTAATTCGATGTGGGACAATCACCTAAATTTTTCCCTCGTCCTTCGGAAATATTAGTTATTTTCGCTACCCTCTCATAAGATAATAAACCATGTCGCTGATACCATACAAACTGTTTTTGATTATTCTACAGACCATATTGCAGTCATTCTACAAATGTTTTACTGCCACTTTATGAAATCAAAATTTCGACCTTACAACTATTTTGTAAACAACGAATGGCTCTCGTTCTATAAACTGTCATACAACCCGTTTTGCAAACTGTTTTGCAATCACCCGGTGAACTATCCATCCACCTGAAAAGCATTTATATTACTACCTCTTGGTACCGTTAAAGTAAATTGAATACTTATGTTTATGAAATCTGTAGTGATATCTTTCTAAAAACACTCACTTGGATGCGTAAAATTTTTCTGCTCAAACTTTATCAAACTATTGTTAAGGAATGTCAAACGCCAACTTTTTTTTGGAAATTATCCCATCCACACCATGACTAAGAACCGTTTTACGAAATTCTGAATCTTTTGAAACCGTGTCACCCTACGTATCTATTGATCTCTAACAAAGGAATGTGTATTAGCTGAAAAGTTATTTTGGTCAAATTCGTATAAAGACTTACTCAAATAAAGTTTTCGAACAAGATTTCTATCCAACCCTATGAGGAGGAAAAACACACCACTCCGAATCAAACCTTGAAAACGAGTCATCATGCTATCTTATCACTCTAAATCAGAACATGTATCTCACCAACTCACAAAAATGAGAAAACCAAAGGCAGACAACCTGGGTACCCTCCCACAAACAAAGAGAAACCCATAAACAACCTTGGGAGACTTAAATCTGTTATGAGTACCAACATCTCTTCCCAAACACCATTCTATCGGATAACATAAACTGAAATCCGGGACGGATTTCAATTTAAGGAGGGTAGACTGTAACCACCCATAATTTTTCAAACATTATTTTAATAATAAAAATTTAGTTATTATTACTTGACAATTTATTTGAGCATTTTTGAGTGTATTTGACTATGTTAGAAAATTATTTTCTCACACTGTAGCAATTCAGACTATCATTCTAATAGTGAAAATATTTATTTTCTGACTTTTACTGACGACTAAAATTTATAAACTAGAGGTTATCTCATTTTACCCGAAAATAATTCCACACGCGTACCAACACTCTATTAGTTATGGCAATAATTAAATAAACTCATGTTCGAGTCCATAAAAATGTTTTTATAATACTTCTATAAGAACGCTCTCAAAAATGTGATTTATACATTTTTACTTGTAAGTGTTAAATCAGGACACCGCGACTCACGTTTAAACTCAACGGGACACGAAACACACCACGAGAATTCAAAATCTTTTCCCTCCTCTATATTTATACTTTTGCCGCCCCTCCCCTAAATAAAATATTACAAAACTATGCTTTGATTCTTGCTAAATTATGTTTCGACCTTGATTAGTGAGCATTGACTTTGATAACTAATGTATAAGCAAAAGATCCTTTGGGTAATTAGCAAAGTGAGACAAGAAGTGACTACTCGCTTTCCCTTCTTGGTTCATTCAGCCGAACACATAAAACCAAGCACACTCTTTTAAAAGTCAACCTCTACTCTCTAGCTTATATGTAGTTTAATCCTTATACCATGGGTCTTTAGCCACAAAACACACCCTCCTTTTGGTCCCTGTATTACTGCCGATTCCATACCACCTCAAACAACACAAACTTTGTTAGTTTTCTTCAAAAAAACCACTTGGATTAGTTGTAACCACAAGCATAAACCAAACTCATGCATGGTTATTAACCACAAGCTTAAACCAAACTCATCCTTTTCTTTTAGTCCATAAAACCCAACGACACACCCTCTACAATACTTCACATTTTTACTTTCAAATACTCTCTAAAACTACAAGGGTATACAAGGTTTGAAACTTGGGTGTCTTGGGTTAATTTGGAAGCAACTTGGGTTATTAAAATTGGTTCTTGGTTGTTCATTTCACTCGACACACACACACCATTCACTGTAAGAATTCGAAACACTTAGCTTGTGCTTTTACTTGATTTCTTTAAATACAAACATAATACATAATATGTTATGTGTTACTTTATTACTTGTCAAGCTTTGGAAATTTAGAAATGTGTCTCGGGTAAACATATATACGTCGAACATACATATATACATACAACTATGTTTGTGTTTAAAAACTTGTGTGGTTGCTTTGAAATGACTTAACACTAATTATCTCTATGGAATCGTACACATTTCACACCATTCGAAGTTTCGAACCACCTAAGAAGCTAACATGGGATGTTTATGGCTTTCGAAAACTAAAACAACTAAAAAGAAACGTAGAAACTTAAGTCTTGGCTCTCGCGACTAGTGCATACTCGACTTACACTATATTATGTGGCTCATATAGCTTATTTTTCGAAGTTGTATACCTTGTTCTTTTTTTTCTTTTTTTTTCTTTCGAAGCTTATAGCTTATTTGGACTGTCCTTGTAAACTTGAGCTTATTTATAAGCTTAATATCTCATTTGACATTAAAGATGGAAATATGTTTTGAAAAAGAAAGATGAAACACCAACTTAAACATGCATATACACGACCTCAGTATACACTGAGGGAAAGATTATTACAAATGAAAGTCAGTCGCTGAACCTTTATATAAATTTAACTGTAAAGCTAAACAAAGAAACCCTTTGGCTTAGTTGGTAAAGTCGCTTGGCCTCCACGCAAACAGCCCAGGTTCGAGCCTTAGCGTTGTCTCTTTTGTGGGTTTGTATTTTTTTTTTCTTTTTTACAAACTGTCACCAAGTTGTAAACTAGAAGCATTATATAAATAAATCAGTGGGAGTTTATAACGGAAACTTACTCGTCACGCATACTTTTATATATATATAATTGTCCTAATGTCCATGAGCCAATACTTACTAATACGTTTCGTTACTTTTAGAAACTAATATGCTATACGTAACTCAAAATAACATTTAAAACATTTTGTTTTTGAACTTTAAGCATTTTCCACACAAGCAACATTAAACACAACCACTCGAGGACATTTAAATCTGTTTAAATACTTTGAGTCATTAGTACACAAAACTGTAAACTAAGACTTGCCATACTAATCTAGGTCGCGTGTCGGTGCTGCACTTTGTTTGAATTACTTTATGAGTTGACTGCTATTTACCAAGGTGAGTTCATGGCCCCTACTTTTACTTGTTTTACAACTGTTTTGGGGGAGAATACATGCTCGTTTTTAATTAAACTCTATGACTGTTTATTTGGAAAATGCAAACTATTTACTCCATATTTGACTGTTTGGCTGAAATACTTGAATGTTCACTAGACTGCATTATATGTACACATAACACACACATTGACCAGGGGTACTGGACGAACACATATAACAGGACCGGGTGTAACGGTCACATGACCGGGCGAAACGGTCACATGACCGGGTGTAACGGTCACATTACCGAGTGTAACAGACATACTACCAAGTGTAATGGTCATTACGAGTGTACCGCTTAACCAAACAATATATTACTTCTGTTTACCAGGAACAAATCTTATTTGGCAGTGGGTTGTAAACACACAGGTTGCAAGTCTTGTATGGGCGAGACTTGTGACTGAGTGGATTTACAATTCCTTTGCCGGGAAATCGTTATTCAAATGCGTTACATTTTCCACTAAAACCTATGAACTCACCAACCTCGTGTTGACACTTTTTAGCATGTATTTTCAGGTTTAAGGTGATAACCTAGTTTTGAAGGCTTTCGGTAGGGCATGGCATGGTCATAGAAGACTCTGATAAATTTGGGACCAGTTGCAATCTTTTATGGGCTTATATTTTCGCACCATTTTTAAAGTGTTGTAAACAAAACACTTTTGAATATGAAATCTATTTTTAATGGTTGAGGTAAAACCATTCTTTATACCTTGTGTTGTGATACCAATTCAGTAGCACCCAGACATGTATGCTTCCGCTAAATCAGATTTTGGGGGTGTTACATGGTTACCCTTGGAGTGATCTTCCCACTTCCTTTTGTGGTCAGTACTCTTCTCTGGAATATCCTCCAGTTCCTGATCCATTAACTTGTTTGTTGTCTCCATGGTCTCATGAAGATCTATAGCTCTCGAGGTAATCACGTCACCTCTTATAGATTTCGGTAAACCACCGATATACCTCTCAATCAATCTGGCTTCAGTCCGAACCATTTCCGGACATAGCAAAGCCAACTCCTGAAATCTCTGATTGTAAGCAGCGATGTTGTTGTTTTGCACCTTCAAATTCCAAAACTCAATTTCTAATTTCTTAATCTTATTTCTTGGGCAATACTTCCTAATCACTAGTTCCTTAAAATCTTCCCAAAGCATAGCATAAGCAACATCCATATTAGCAGACTTCATGTAGTTGTTCCACCAGGTCAAAGCGGAATCCATGAAAGTGAATGATGCAAACTTGACTCTGTCATTCTCATGACATCCACTGTTAGGAAACACGGTTTCAAGCTTCTCAATCCATCTAGTCAAACCAACGGCTCCCTCTGTTCCTCCAAATCCTCCAACCATGATTTTTCGGAACTCAGAGTAAGTACAACCTCGGCTGTTGGTCACTGGCCAAGATGTTCCGGTGTTGGTGGTCGAATTGGTCACAGCTGCGAGAGCGGCTGCCACACGATCAGCAACTAGTTGATCCAGTGTTGCTTGATTCACCGCTGGGGTAGTAGCTGTGGCCCTGGTTGGTGCGACATCCTCAGCTGTCTGGTCTTGTGCGGCTCTGGTCGGGGAGACATCCTCAACAATTATTCCCCTCACTGACCTTGTCTGAACCGGTGTGTTAGCGGGTCGTCCTCGTGTGACTCTGGTCGGGGCAACAGGCTCAGTAGTTCTTCCCTTTACTGACCACTAGAGTTTTGTGATAAATTCAAAGTGGTAAGACTTAAGGTTACGAAATAATTTTGAGACCATTGTAATTACATACAGTGTCTGGGATTTTAAAGGAAGCATTGTGAAACTTACAACGTTAGAGGAATAAGTAAGACCATTATGTAGCTCATAATGTCTTAATAGTGGATGAAATTATTGTAATCTCATGTGAAATTTACTATTTCCATAACTTGGAAAAATTCCTTTTGGAATAACTATTGTTATTCTTTTAAAAATCTCACATGGTTTCCAATTACAAGAATCTGTGCGGGTAACCTACCCGTTAAACAAAAAAGTTTTGTTGATAACAAATTCTTATATAGAGATATTCGGATGAGGATTCGGTGTATGTAGAGAAAGTTGTTGAATCCCAGCTTTAGGGGATGAGAAATCTGGTTTGTCTTTGTGTGAGGAATAGTGAACGCAAGCGGCTAGAATAGTAGCCTCACTGCTACTCTTCTATATATATGCCGGATTTCACTCCTCACCACCCACATTTCTCTCACCCAACATTTACAAAATGTCTTACACCTACACCGTTCTTGTAATTATGTACGCTGCTGCAGCCATCTTCTTGGCTTACGTCCCAGATGAAGATCTGGAGTCCTTGGCCGAGGTCATAGCGCTTCTCATAGCACTCGTGGTTTTGGCCGTCAGCGCGGATGAAATATGGGGGTAAGAGATAGTATTACGATAGGAATGTCGCTTCGAATTCGTATAATAACACCATGTATTAATGTTTCAGGATATTCGAGGTGTTGCACCCAGTCGTGGTTCTTGCTCTTGCAGGAGTAGTGGTGTTTTTCTTTGGCATAGCGGGTCAACCGATTGGTGATGTTATGCCTTTCTTAGTGATATTTGTAATGTTAGCATTACCAATGCTAATCATATCATTATGTATCAATATTTATGGTTTCTAATGAGAGTTATGCTGTGTGTTTGATGAATTTTTCGTGATTATCGGTTTCATACTCATGTTATTACAGATACAAATAAGCCCACTTATTTATAATTCGTTATTTACATAGAGAGGCGTCCCAAACAATGTAAATATGGAAATATAAACTTATGGTTCGGCGCTTTACAATCTCTTTATTTAAATAAAAGGCATCCCAATCATTCAAATAAAGACATTGTAAACCATCCTACTTAAGAATTTCTGATTTAACACTCGTACTAATCCACAAAATAATCCATGCGCGGATTTTTCGGAAATACAGGAAAAATATGTTACACGCATCTATAAAGATGGGAGTGAGATAATTAAGAATGGTTGGTATAGTACTCGAAATAGTTGATGAGTATATATATCAATATATTAGAGTGTTGGTGTAGCAAACTATCTAGAAGTCACATAAGCGTCTGGCGGATGGTAAGCACGGAGAGCGAAAGGATATAAAATGTTTTGTTTGTAGAAGTAGTTATAGTTCGGACCTCATTTAGACCCGTTTCTCTATAACTGTAGCTCTGATACCAATCTGTAACACCCCCAATTTCGTGATATGCAGCGGAATTCAGATTGGGTGTTACTTCATGGCACAACAGTTGAATAGTAGAAAACGATCATCAATTTGGTCGTTTTAAAAGATTTATCATTCGAATATCAGAGTTTACAAAACTAGGTCCCAATGGTTTCACAATTTATTGAATTGGGTTTTCGAATGATATTTATAGCCTTCATAGATATCCGTGCTTATCCGTGCCATCCGTGCTCATTATGGACCTGAGATAAATACATGCTAAAAGCGTCAACACAAAGGTTGGTGAGTTCATAGAGTTTGTAGTTGAAAACTGTTGATTTACAAAATCAAGAGTTTTGTGAGTAAATATTGTTGATTTTCCAAAATCAAAGAGTTTGTGAGTAAATCCATAGAATTTTCGTAAAATCAGTTGATTTTCAATAGTTTCCGGTTTAGGTAATAATAATTGTAACAATTACAATTATTAATAGAATAGGCGATGGGTTACGATATTATACACCCATAGTTGGTTTGTTATAAAATAGGTAGTGGGTTTGTTATATACTCATAGTTCGTTTGTTAGCCCTAACCGGGTCAACAAAATAGTTATTGTTTGCCAAGTAGTGATTTTCTGCTATATAGTGAATACAAATTCAAGTTTAAATAAAATAGTGGCGATACTGTATCATGACTACAGTATCGCTTTCTATTGCTCTAAGTCTCATGACACGCAACGCTTAACAGGCATCAAAAATGATGTAAGGTATATAGGCCCTCGTGATGAGTATTTGCCAATAACTCATAAGTTGGTTCAAATAAAGTGCGCCTGGGTGGCTCATCCTAGCAGACCCAAACGGGGATTGTCAGTCCCAAATAGATCTATTCACAATTATTTACGTTCACTCGCAAGTGATTAAGGTTCATGATGTGAGGGACTTCGAACATGGCAATAAAGGTAAACTTAGGCAATAGTGAATCAGGTATAGCATACAGTTGAAAATCATTTGTGATCATGTTTATAGCAGGTATCTCTCCACGAGATATAAAAATGTATAAATGTGATTTCATAAGTTCGTAGTAATCCGCAAAAGTTTATAGTATTTTTGTAAGTAAGGTCAAGTATTACGTTTCGATAACAAGTAAAGTGGTTTATCAACTGAGTAACTAGTAAAGTTTATATGTAAAGCGAACATGTATCGCTTTCAAAAGTAAGTCAGAGTAGGTAAAAGAGTAGTCTATGGAACTCACAGTAGTATGTAAACAGTTAAAAGTACTTATGAATAAGTATAAAACATTGTATTTGAGCATGTATCTCCCCCAAAGAGTTTATAAAACAGTAAACAAGAAAAGTGGGGCTATGAACTCACCTGATGCGATAGCTATAATGATGAAAGAGGATTTACTGAAATACAATTTCAGTTGAGATTTCGGAGATAGCTTTACACATGACCTGAATAATAATAATGTTTGAGAATTTGTTTCAGCACGAATAATGAATGCGATATAAGGAGTCGTGTGACGACTTGATCGGTGACGAGAGTGTGAATGGTTTAAGAGGTTTGGAGTTCAAGAATAATATTATCAATAATATTATTTTATGATTCAGAAATCATGATAGTCGTTGTCTCGAATTGGATGAGACAAAACGTTGAGTGGAGTAGTTTAAGAGTGGGTATATATGCACATAACGTATAAGTTTGTGTTTTAACGAAACAACTGAGAGATGAGGGTGGATTGTGTAAATTGGGAATTGGAAATAGAATGTTATAAAGTTTCTGTTTACTCGTGAACTTTCTCTATTTTACACTTTATACCCTAACGGTGTTTGCGTTACACCGTTAGTCCCTAGTTTATAAAAAGTTACATTTTTAATCCACAATTAACCCAATTGACAATCTAAGTTTATACTTTATTATAAAGTCATTTTCCATCCCTAAGATTCTGTTTCCACAGTTTCAGACCCTAGTTTTACGTAGTTGTCAAAAACAGTCCTTCTAAATGAAAATGTTTGCAAGGTTAGTCCTTTTTGCATAAAAACTTGTGGAAAAATTCTATAAAAATTTTAGAAGCTTATTTTAGCTTATTAAAGCTTAAGTCAACTGTTGGTTTGACCAGAAAAATTTATTTTGATATAACGGGCCTTAAAACGAATTAAAACAAGGCTCGTTAAGAAATTTTGAGGCGAGGGCATGAAAATACTTTTGGGCCTGGACTTGGATTATTTTTGTGGTTCTAAAAATATTTTGTATGGGCTCAGTGGGCTGGTCTAACTCTATTTCTTATTGGGCTTTGTTCGACCCAGTTCGAATATATGAAGTTTTCTAGTTTATTTCTGTTATAAACTTGGGCGATAGCAGTTTAAAATGGCTAAATATGAGTGACGGGTTGTGATCATTTTTGAGTGGTTAAAACACGAAAATTTAGTGTTCCAGGTCTACTAATGAGAGGTGCAAAAATATTGGGTGGTTGTGTTTAAGAAATTCGAAGATATTATGGGAGTTTACAGCCTAGTCGCACGTTTAAAATTCTGAAAACTTGAAAAATATCTAAGTCTGAAAATCAGTTTTTGTAGCGTTTAAAAATAAACGAATGAAGCGTACACGTTCGAGTGATTATATGCGATATGAAGTAAATTAAAGAGTGATTTGGAATGGATTTGAAACGAGTATAGGGAACTTACAACATCTCAAGAGTGGATAGAATCGCGTAGGAGAGGATTAGGACCAACGAGAATTATTTGGCTTGCTCGAATAATAGAACTCGATCACACAGTAAACTCCAAATGTGCAAGTTATTTCGAGTGAGCTAGTTCTGGGCTGGTGATGTTTGAATGGAGTTGTTATATTGCATGGTGGGAGTTTAAGAGTGAAGTATATGTACGTGAGTTCCTTCTGTACTCGTATATATAGATCAAAGAATGCAAGTGGGTTACATTCTTTTATTTGGAGTTTAGTTCTAGTATTCATGCGTTTATCCTATTGTGGCATGAGGAACAGAGAGTAAGAAGGGTTGAGTGTGTAAATGAAACTTGTAAGGATAATCATGATCACTGTGGTTTTTGTTTGTTGTCTTAGGAACCGATTCCCACAACAAATATATAGAGTTGGTTTGGTTTTTGTAGCACATGTGAAGATGGTAAGAAGAGTTTTAACATATTCGTCCTTGTGATGTTGAGCTGAGAAGGAAGAAACAAGAAGTTGTCCATGTTTATTTGTTTGGTCATTGTTGGGAGTATGCGAAGATATTTTAAAAGAGAAACATTGAGTGTTAGAGTGAGAGTGATGATTATACATCATGATGGAGTGCCAGAGTAGCCAAACCAGTAGCAAGAGTGGTGTAAGAGTTGGCAATGATGGTTGCTCGTGATGCTTGTGGCCGGCGGTAAATACCAAGAGGAGAGGACAAATGGATTGTTGGTTTTTTTAAGTTTCTGTCGAGTGAGTGAAAGATAAATCAACTAGCTTGTGGGTGATTCTTGGATTACTTGGGCACACTAAGGATCGACTTTTGTTTGACTCTTCATTCTCAACTGAAAACGGTGAGCAAGGAGTTGAAGTATTTTGTTGGTGTGAATTGAGTGTGTGAGAGTTGTGTACGTGAGGGAGTATATATATTGCATGTGATTCGTTTATTACTAAATTCCAAGAGGTTTGGTTTTGGTTTGTAACATATGATGAAGGTGATGAGAAGAGTTTCAATCTATCTTCCTTGTGATGATTCGAGCAGAAGAAAGAAAAGTATATAAGTCATACTTGGTTTGTTTTATAGTGGCATGAGAATTTGAGTGTTAGAATAGGTTGAGTGTGGCAGGGGTCACTGCATGTGTAAGGAGCATCACATGGTCCTAGTTTGTAGCTCGTGGGATTTAAAAGAATTAGATAACGTGTGATTTTTGTCCTTGTGTAGTTTGTCCAAAGAGAAAGAACCAAAACTAAATCATGGTTCCTTGTATTTTGTTTTGTCGGCAGTAAGAATCAAAAGGAAGAGACAACTGAATTTGTGATGTTGGTCCTTGTGGGTGTGGTTCGAACAAAGAAGAAATAAAGAGGAAATTATGGTTGTTAAGTCGAGTTGGGAGAAAATGTGGCAAGGTAAACGTTTCTTGTTGCGTTTATATAAGTTAAACTTTGATATAGTTTGGTTAATTATCAAAATGTATATTTATTAAATATAAACGTTCTAAGTTTATTTGCAACATTTAGATTATTAAAGTATGTGTGTGAGTATCGTTCCAAGGAAATTGGTGAGTAACGTTGTGATTGTCAAAAGTAAAAAAAAAAATTTTGTTATTGGTAAAAATGGTTAATTTATGTTGTAATAACGTATTAATCATTGGGAAAATTACGGGATGTTATACTAGCTCTCAACCCAATCATCACTCTACGGTCAGAATACAACTCCTCAAATAAAACACAAGCTGCCTGATCAATAGTCCCAATCCGCCTCTCCACAGTCTGTATACGCTCAGACTACTCCAATCTCCCAAGCTGATCAGAATGTACATCAAGTAGGCTCGCCTGGTTCGTCAACTGAATCCAGATCTAATCCATCTCAGTAAGCTCCTCATGATCTGCTAATGGAGAAGCCACTGGTGATGGGAGTGGGGTAGGCATCGAAGATGGTGGTATAAAAGAAGGAGATGACGGTGTGTACTCTAGGCTAGCTGCACGTACACCCGTGCTAACATCACAAGCAATGTCCAACCACTGACTATCATCCAAACCCCGAATCTGTGCATCTCTCGAGCTCTGTCCAATCTCAAACAAACCCTGAAACTGTGCATCTCTCGAGCTCTGTCCAACCTCAAAAAATCCCTGAACATCCTCCATGATGCCCTTGCCATCCCTCGGCATCATGCCCTGATCTACATCCATAGGAGTATCCCTATCCCTATCATCCTCTAAACCCATAGGAGTATGCTCAGCAGCAACAGTAGGAGTAGGCTCATCCTGAACCTGCTCTGGATCCTCCACTGGATCCTCGTCCTCATCAGAATAAGTCTCCACTGATCTCCTACGTCTCTGACTAGGTGGGGAATCATTTGGAGATAGTACATGTGACTGAGGTGGTGAGTCAGCAGGAGTACCCATATAACCATAACGGGTCCTACTAAGAGATGAAGTCAATACAGAAGATAACTGGAGACGGCGTCCACGGACTCGCCTATATGATGCCCGACGTCTGACAGGTGGAGCATCAAGATCATGCTGAGTAAAGGTGTACAACTGAGCTGGTGATGAACGGTGTGCTGTGGTAGATCTATGCAAATACGGTCTGTGACAAATATAGGAAACTGAGGTGGATACCGAAGTGGTGTGTACAGGCTGAACTGGAATGGATGGCTGAGCAGCAGCACGAATAACCTCCATCAGTGGGTCATCCACGAACGGAACTGGCTGCTGTGTCTGAGAAGTGAATCCTGCAATATCTACCTCATAGTGTGTGCCGAATGGGAGAGACATGGTCTTTGACAAATATAGTGCGACACATATAAGTATATAGAAATTACTTATATCATATATGCTTAGTATAATGCTCAAATAGCATGCCATAACGCTAAATCAAATAAAGCAAATAACACTCAAATCAATTAAGCAACTAATGCTCAAATCATAGCAAGCTAAACTGGCAGGCATCCGGCGGTCATGATGGAAAGTTTTTCAAAATCGGTTATAGTTTGAGGTTTTTATAAACCACGTTCTCTATAACCTAGGCTCTGAATACCAATCTGTAACACCCCCAAAATCATAATATTCGCGGAAGCATACAGTTTGGGTGCTACTAGATTGTAATCACAACACAAGATATAGGGAACGGATTAAAAATCCGTTTTAAAATATATTACATAAGTTAAGTCATGTAACATTACATAAAATCCATTTTGATGAAAATGAAGCCCATTAAAATAAAAAGGTCCAGTTGTCAGAGTAAACGCATTAAAAACATTTCCATCATTTATTGTGACCGACGCCATGCACTGCACCCGGCTAAACGCACCTCAGTTTCCTGAGAAAAACATGCTAAAAGTCAGCTAACGCTGGTGAGTTCATAGGTTTAAATAAATAGCACATATGGACCAATAGCAATATCATAAAACAATTTAGCAGATACACACTATCCGTTATGCAAACACAAAGCCTCATCCTACCGATGCTAAGACAATGCAACACGACTAGCGTTAGCAAAATAAATAAGGGTGCCCGCGAGTGTTAATCCCTAGACACTCGGCCTTGCTTGCTTTACTTCAAATTCTCTGAATGCTTGTTCATCTTGCATCATTTGATAATGCTGGCTTGCATTTAAGCCATGCTCATCAACTGCCTCGTCTGCATAACCTAGCCTAATTTGAGTTGGCTGAGTTTGATAATGTTGTTGCTTAATAAATCCTGGTACAGAAGATGAAGTTAATGCACCTAGCCCAAATGGTTGGTTCTGTTGTGATACAGAACCAACAATTTTGTTTTCCTCGTAACTCCAACGGATCTTGTTGCTGATTTAGGCCTGTATCTATGAAACACACCCCCACAACGTCTCACTAATGGCGATGTCTTTCTTGGCTTCATCGCTCAAAAATTGATAAATCACAACTTTTCTTTTCGCAGAAATGTCTTTGCACTCCGCGTATCGTTGTCTCAATCGTTGTTTCTTTGCCTTTGCGAGCTCAAACTGCTTGATAACTTCGACAATAGCCCATTATCGAGCCACATCGTCTTGATCACATTGTTTTTTATTATACTTTTGCATTTGTTCGACGGTATGGGAGAGTCGACAAGCCATAATTTTGTGTTATTGTGTTTAAAGGTGTTGATAGAATTGTTGTTTGAATTGTGTTTGAAATTGTGTGTTTAGAAGTGTGTTTTAGGTTGGTATTTATAATGTTGTAAAGTGGTAAAGTTTAAAAAAAATGTTTTTTTTTTTTTTATTTATTTATTTATTTATTTATTTTTTTTTTATCAAGCGGTAACATTTGTTTGTAAAATGTGTGTGTTTAATATCGGTCATAATTTCGACCCTTTTCTCCTTGGACACGACCGACGACCGATTGCGACCAAATGCCCACAGTCGACACGATCGAGCACAAAATCGTTTGACCGATCCCAAGGACCGATCGACTGTGCCCAACCTTAAGCTTCAAACTTATATACAGTATTTTTTTTGTATGATAAATGCTACTCACAAATTGTATGCCGTAACCTTTTTTTAGAAAGATAAGTTAATACATTCACATTATAGCCATCTTTTTTTTTTTTTTTTTTTTTTTTTTTTTTTTTTTTTTTTTTTTGAAATATAAAAAACCAAAACAAAGCATGGGTACAAAGCATGGACACAACACATATATCATATACTTATTTAAAATGAAACAAGATTGGCGATGGTCGCCGCGTTGCTGGCGTGCCTGTTTATTCCGTCAATTTTTTTTCCAGATGTTTTGGCAACAACACATGACAGAAAATTAAATACATGAAAATACATCCTAACGAAGTTATAGCAACAGTGATTCATCAGTGGACGAACCTATTCTAAGCAGCACAATGGCCTTGCACAATGGCCCTAACATCTGGTGTAAGCTTTGAAGTTTTTATACAGTTCATACATAATTTGAATGTCTTTAAACTTATAGTAAGTGAGCTTGAACATGCTTATATGAAGAAACGGCTTTTCCTGTCGCCTTTTTATACAGTTCATACATAATTTGAATGTCTTTAAACTTAATAGTAAGTGTCTTTAAACTTAATAGTAACGTGATATTATAATACGACCACGAAGAAACGATTAAGTTTTTCAACAGAGTCTGCAAATGATAAATGTGTTGCTTTCTGATTACATTTTAACTACAAGTTCAGCCAAGATATGTGGTATCACATTTGGAGGAGCTGTTTTAGTTCCTGTACATATACTCGAGTGGATACTATCACTAATAATAGTTGATACTACTGTTAATTAAACTACTGAAACAGGAGTGCTTCGAGGTTGAGCTCATGCGTTGGCGTGTCTGCTGCAGCGCTATTCATGTTTTGCCTCTCTTCCCTTCTCCAGCGGTTGTTCTTCCCGGCCGTTGAATAATTCCCTTCTGGCTGTAGGATGCGGCGTCGAATAATGCTGATAATATCTGCCTTTGCGTCGCGTTTCTGCAATCCAGTGTAATGTCATGTCTAAGTTTGCTGTTGAGTGAGCTATTCTAAGTCAGAATATGAGCGGACGAAGGTGAACTTACGTACAATGATGTTGATCCATACACTCCATTAAATTTAGATGAAGTCGGTTCTCACCAAAGTATGCCTGCAATGCATTAGACACTCACTCAGTCTATTTCTGAGATGTTTTAAAGGTCAAACAAAAAGAAGTTTAAGCTATAGGAAAAGGCGACAGAAGGTCAAACAAAAGATGCTATCCAAGACCGACGTTCGCAGCAACTTTCTAATGGTTGTGCCAAAGCGTGCGTTAGTAGAGCTGACCAAAAAACTCTTTTTCTTGAATTACAATTTACAACTACTTTATGTCTTAAATATGATTATGAAAACTATGTTATCACGTGACATTCAAATATCACAAATAACATATTAGGATTGACTGCGTTTATGCGTTTTATTTTTCAGTGGTTTTCGAACCATTTGACCATAAAAAGGAATATTTACATAATCACATCTCAGAAATCAAGGGGTGGATGGCAGATCAGTAACAGGTTGTTATGGAAACTGGCTGGTGGTCGTGTTGCTACCAAAAAACATTTTGTGTTATCTGCTCTTTTCTTGAAGTGTAAATTATAAATGTTTTAAACACTACTATAACGACTCACTAAGTTTTAAGCATTTCAGAGTGGCATCCAAACCATTTAACATATCCAACCCTTCCATTCTAACCAATTAGTTAACCGATTAGTTAACCTTTACCCAATTTATGTAATACCCTTCAATTTATAAAACAGACCCATTCAAACTAATTTACACTAAAATGGGCCATTCAAACTAATTTATATACTAAACTGTTTTAAGCCCTTTATAGAAGTAACTGCATACAATTCACCGAAAGCAAGAACACGATTGAGGGATAAGAGCTAACATTGACTAACTCTATCCATGACATGACTACTACTTGCTTCTCCAGCCTCACCTATGACAATAACATCGAATTAACATATCAGGATTGAGTGTCTTTATGCATTTTATTTTTCAGTGGCTTTCGAACCATTCAACCATAAAAAGGGAAATTTACATAATCACATCTCAGAAATCAAGAGGTGGATGGCAGATCGGTAACAGGTTGTTATGGAAACTATACCATTTAAAGTAAGATCCTTGAGACAGGGTAAGGTGAGTATGTTCTAACCAATAAATAAACAGAAAAATGACTAAGTCTCAATTTTTATGGAAAATATACATATGAATGTAGCATACTTGAAAAAATAACAATTACATCCAGAACGCGTATTCTAGACATGGCGAATTTTAGAAACTGAGATTTGCTTAAGCACTTGAAAGAATCAAGTACCAACATGCTTCTTGTTAAGGAGATAAGCAATTTGAAAATAAGGAATCCGAAACATTCCCTTAAAAAACATGAAATTACCTCCGTATGTCTTAACCCAACATGAAGTAACGGCCATTATCGCTGGTTTCGCGGCGTCTTCGCATGCGTCAGTGTTGAAGGTCCTCGCTTGTTCGTTCCAGACCGTGAATCTGACTTTATTGCCTGTGCATTTGCAAAAAGGGTGTTATTTGTTTATTGTTATAAGTTACATATATCTGGGATATGGTGATGACACTTACTCCAGGTTCCTGAGCATTATATCTCGCCAAGCTACTTTCTTTCGGGTTCCATTTCCAGTATCACGTACGTCTCCAATGTTTATGACACATCCGATATAATCTGTAGATGGAAAATGTGCAGTTGAAACGGAAAACGTTACGTGTTAAAGAAGAACAACTTACATTTGTAGATGGAAAATGTGTAGTTGAAACGGAAAACGTTATGTGTTAAAGAAGAACAACTTACATGAGTGATCAATGTTATGCTGCACACTACCTGTTTTCTACTTGTTTAACCTGGACATGGCCTGTTTGATCCATAATTTTACACTGAGCATTTTCCAACTCATTCGAGCCAGCAACTAAATTTTGAAAAATTTCTTAGGTAGAGTACCAGTTTAGGTACAGTAATGTTGTTTTGTGTTCTCAAAACCACGAAAGTAGCATACCTCAATGAGGGCATGACGTTTCTGGAGTTCAAGTTTCTTGGTAACAGCAGCAGACTCTGTGCTTTCTCCTGTTGAGTCTGAGCCGATTTTGGACGTGTTCACGCTGGACTGAGTGGCTGCATTTCGCTGAGCCTGAATGCTTTTCAGTTTTACCTGCAGCATATGATTGGATATAGCGTCATAAGCAGCAGATCCACTATGCTTGAAGTTATATGATAAATACTGAAATTTTATGAATTTTCACGAATGTAGTATTTTAGATCTTTAAGGTACTTTTAAGATATTCAAATCTATAAGTGACCAGCGGTTCAAAACAAAAAAGCTATAAGTGACCAACCTGTAGAGACTCGATAGGTGAATCACCTTCCTGTAACTGCAGTTTCTGGTCTTGTACTTGCTGCAGTAGTGGAGCTACTTGATTTCTCAGATCGTTGTTCTCATCCTGCTCTATCGTATGCTTTTCTGCAAGCATAATGTTTTCTGCCTGCACCAAATCGTTAATGGGTGAGCCTTAGCAGCATGTATAATTATTTTAAAAAACTTCAAACACATAGCTAGAATAATATAACATCAAATGTAAATTTAAAAACCTTTAAATCAGATTGCAACGTGAAAGAAAGTTTCCAGGCCTTTTGAACTTCATTGAATAGTAGTACACATTGATCGTTTGCAACTTTAAGCTCTTGTTTTAGTCCCACAACCTCCTGATTAAGATCAAGAGTTTCTTTTTCTTCTTCACAGAATTCCTTGCGAGCATCATTTGCCTACATAATGAATAGCAAATTAAAATAAATAATAAAAATAAAAAATAAATCCACGATACTAAATGTGGAAATTGTCATGATTTTCTATATTATTTGGTGCTTATAAACATAATAATCTTCTACACATCTGTCGCATAAAACTGGCAACTGAAATGGCATGGGGTCTAGGCAACAGTACCAAGCCATTCGTACGGATGGTTTGAGCAGGTTCTGTTTGGGGGTTCAAATGGACCGAGTATACCAGATGGTTTGGAGGATTATAGGCCAATGTGGTTGGAGCTCAACTTTACCTTTTCAAACAATCACACATCCAATTTGTACGACGCTAATAATCAAAACTATAATCTCTAGAAATGTTCCATCCTCGATATAATCATTGAACAGCCACACACAAACAGCAGTTTTTTTAATTAAAAATACAGTCCATATCAAACTATCTCCGTTCTTTCCATTTTACTATGTCCCGAAATAATCCAATAGAAACAACATTTATATCAAACTATCTCCGTTCTTTCCATTTTACTATGTCCCGAAATAATCCAATAGAAACAACATTTATAAAAAGATAAGACATAATTATTTTACTCGTTCCACAGTATAACAATTGTACTTGCAGTTATGTACCTTAAAAGAAGCTTTCAGCGTCTTTTCAGGTTGCTTATCAACAGGCAAAGCATCTGCAGCAACTGACGTCTGCACAATGGCCTCCTGAACAGACCTGTCGTTCCTCTTATTTCTTCCTTTTTTCACCTATACATTTCACAGTACAAATATTCAGAAACTAAAGATTGCACAAAAGAAGAAAAGAAACTTAAGAAACTGTTTAATGGACTGTCATGAACCGTGAGACATCCAAGTAAGCAAATGCATTCCTACACTCAAACTGTTTAATGGACTGTCATGAACCGTGAGACATCTAAGCTGGATATTGTTTTATCTAATGTCCTATAATTAAATTAACAAAAAAAATACTTATGAAAACATGTATTTCACTTATAAGATGATATTTTTTTGGTACTTACTGTATAGGCTGGTGAGTTTTTGATACCTCCCTCAATATCTGTTCTGGATCGCGCTTCACATTTTTCATCTGCAACGACTGAGCAACCCCAACAGAATCAAATTTACAAACATAAAAAATAAAAGTGATTATAGTTTCAAGGCTGCTAGAAAATAAATATATACATACCTCCAATAATATCTATGCAGGTGCTCCCCACTGAAGGACTCTCTTCCGATTTGCTTCCAGTTTAGCTTGAGGTTCAGGTCGGCTGCGACCATTTTCTGGCGCCTCTGTTCTGGTTGCACCGAAACCAAAACGTGATAAATAGGCGTCTAAAATGAGCTAATCCAATCAGCCTTCAACTTTTCATTGCACAACTAACATTTCTGAATTGAAAGTTAAAGTAGTTAGTACCAAAAGCTAAGAGACAGTGCTAAAATGTGGTGCAATAAAAGATTAGGCTCAGATATGCATATGGTGGTCAGGTCATAGAAGTATCCGAATTCCGTTACGGTTGCAAAGAAACCTGGTTGCATAGCAGGGATATATGCTATGCCATCCAGTCATTGCCTTACCAAGTTAGGATTGGAACATCTCGCCAAAATTCCAACAATCATCACAGCTATAAAAACTTCTTTAAAAAACAATTTTACTTATAGGATATTAGAATCCATGAATAACATATTTGACAAAGCCGGAACAACCGCCATGGCTGCGTTAGTGTAAACGCCCTGCCAAGATACGGATGTTCTCACACCTCAAACAGTTTCAGTAATATACCAATCATCATACCCCATTATTCCGGAAAGTTGGGTCAGATTTATTCGTGCCCTGGTGCACGTGTGAAGGTTGCTGAGGCAAGCATTTCTTGCACTCTGCCATCCGCACACACAGTGCAGCAAGAGATCATATTTGCTCAACTGAGTTGCAATGGCAGCAAACCAACTGAGTAGCAAACCAACTGAGTTGCAATGGCAGCAACACCAACAAACGCATCATAAGTTCCATATACAGCGGCTGCAAAACGATAACAACAATAAAGTATATTAAGCATTTGTTGAGGGAAAAAAAAGGCCCAAATCTACAAAAAAAAAAAAAACTGAAAATCTAATTAAATCAAACCCAATCCCGCTGCAAGTAACTGAGTACAAAAAAATAATTTCGAGCAGCCCAACCACCCCTAATACCAACCTCAATGAAGTAGAGATCTACAAATTCAACATTATGAACAAACCAAAAATGAAAGCTTACCTCTTCGTTTTTGGTTAAATTTCGGCACTAAAAAACCCCCCAAAATTGAAACCCTAGTTCTTGTGTGAAAGTGTGTAACCGCACCACTATATTCAAGAAAAAAAACCCCAATATGAAGAAAAACATACCTCTATGTGTTAGACCCGTATCCCGGTTACGAGTAGGCCCCACCCTAGATGAAATATGCTAAGGTTGGATGTAATTGGTTGGTCAACGAAGTTACGTGGAAAGTCAAACCCGATGGTCAAATTAATAGTCAAAGTATGACTAATGTAGTAATATGGAATGTGATGTATAAACTAGAAGGACCTAAGTTGCCAAGTGTTAATTATGTGGTATAAGTTAGTTGTGGTTAAAATAGGAAGAAAGAGACTTGAGGGACCATTCTTGCCAAAAGCCCAAAGATCCACCTAACTAGTATTTACTAGCTTATTCTAGAGATTTCATGAATTATTGAGGGAGAAGTGAGAGGCCGGTTTTTAGAGAGAAGGAAAAAGAGAGGGAAAAACTAGTTATTGATCAAGGATGAAGAAGATGAAGATCTTATGTCCATAGCCTTCCTTAGTTATGATCTTATGCAAGTAAGTAATCTATGTCTTGTTATAGATGAGAGGGAAAATGGGTTTTCATCATATGATCAAGATATGATCATATGATGATATGGGTTAGAAGATGATTATGTTTTGATGGGTTTGGTAACCCTTGTTTATGTATTTGAGTATTATGTGATTAGGTTTTGATTATTGAATGATGATGATGATGATCGATGATGATGATGTTGATGGAAGCTTGTGATGATGATGATGTTCTTGTTGTTAATTAGCTTGGATTGAGGTAAGTAAAATGATGATAGCATATGTTATATGGAATTCCATCATTATGTGTTATGTATGTTTATGGTTAGAAAGATAGCTTGTGTTATGCCTATGTGATGTCAAGATATGGCTTATGTGAAGATTGGATGCTAGGAGATAAGTTGATGTTATGTGCTAGTGATTATGTGAAGTAAGTGGTTTATGTATATGATGCATCATGTGGATTGAAGTATGATTTATGTTATAGTCGTTTTACTTACTAAGCGTAAGCTTATTCTTTTAGTTGTCAACGTTTTGTAGGTTAATGGCGATGAGGATAACTTGGCTTGGATTATAGCATAGGGATTTGGAAGCGGATTTGGGAGATAATAAGCATAGGAGCTAGGTAGAATACCGAGCTCGAGTCAATGTTGTACCCCCGAGAGTCTCTTTTATGAGTCTTATAATGTGTGTCAAAGTCGTGTAATGGTTTGGTGGTCTAACGATGTGTCAAGTGTGTTTCAAGTGTTTTTAGTAAATGTTTAAGGGGCGTTTGGATTTAAGTGTGTTTGTACCCATTTTGGGTTGTAATCGGGTCAAGTATTGTTGGAACGTGCTTGTTATGTTAAATAAATGAAGTTGGTCAAGTTTGGTGTAAAACGGAAGTGGTATAAGTAGTTTGATGTCATGAAATGGGTCAAAATGGGTTTTTAGTGGTGAAAACTGCAGATTTGTTCTTGATGGCCTTCTTGACGGCGTCCCCTTTTAATCGTCCAAAAATCCTCTGGCCCGTCAAGGTCTGACGGCGTCACCATTTTTCTGACGGCGTCACGGTTAGTTGGGCAGTTTTCGAAAAATCATATCTTTTAATCCGTAAGTCGAAATGGGTCGTATGACCTATCGTTTTGAAGCTATTTGAGTCTACTTTCATTTAAAAATAGTCTCAAGGGCTAAAAGTTTATAGATTTTTGTCAGTGGTCAAAAGAGTAACCAGATGTCCGTAAAGGTGAGTCGTTTCCGCGTAAAAGTTTAAGTTTTTGGTATAAGCGGGCACGGGGTGTAACAACTTGGTATCAAAGCCTCGGTTTAAGTGAATTAGGTTTCCTTTAGGTTGCCTAGACTTAAACCACTCGTAGACGCGTTAAGTTTAAGTTTAAGAAATGCGGCCAAATAGTTGGTAAGTTATAGGATGTGAATGTTGAGTTTTGATATGAACTAGGTGATTGCTACATGAGTATAATGATGGGGACTTATAAGTGTGTTTATTGTGATATATGACGTAGGAGACTTGACGTGTGAGTGATAGGAAGACCGTGCACCTCGGGTTGTATCGGTAATTATAATACGATTATGTGAACGTAGTGAAGTATAGAAGTAATGATTTAGACGCGAAAAATAAATGCCTTAGTGGTGCGATGTGAAAGAGCTTAGATCAATAGGGGGATTAGGCTTTGATTGGATATAATGTGAATATTGAGAATGTGGATTTACTAGTGGTAGAATTAATAAGTTGAACTTGAGTCTTTGATTGTTTATGAAGTGGAATACGTGATATGTTGTGTGAGCATAAAGTGTTAGGAGTTGTTTATGTTTATAGTATTGATGTGAATGTAATGTAAGTCCATGGTGGACTAGACGTGCTTAAATGATAGATTACCGTACACTTGGATATTGTCGGTGATCGTTATATGATTATGTGGTTGTGTGTTTTGGTAGTTAGCGAGGGCGAATAGGTGTAGTAAGTTGTGTGGTGGTTGTAAGAAATGTGACTAATAAGGAAAGTGCATGGCTGGTGAGCTAGGAATGACCAAAGTATGGTCTTATGAGTAGTTATATTTAGCATGGTGATCATTAAAGAGGTATTAGAGGCGGGTTAGTGGAGAGTTAAGGTATTAGGAGTATAAGTATGAACATGTGGTGACGTTGAATGTGTGTGGTGAAGAAATGAAATAAAAATATATAGGCATAATAAGTTTGTGATGAACTTAGTTACAAGATGAGGAAAGGCATAGGGGTTGAGAAAATGATGAAATAGAGCGAAATTTCTTAAGTGCTACTAGCTAAAATGAGATGAATATGTGTGAAGCTAAGGTGTTGTTATGAAATAATTATATTACGGCTAAGGCAATTAGCTGTAATCATTAATAAATAATGAGTGTGTTGTAATGGACGATCTATGTAAGGTCTACATGTAAAGGAAGCGAGTGAGACTAAAAGAAGAGAGATAAAATATGGAAATAAAAAGGTGATGGATTAAAAACGTAAGAAAGAATGAGAGGGGTATGTGTGAGATAAAGAAGTTGTCTTGAGATTATCATATTACGGCGCTGTAATCACTATAATGAATGCATGAGTTACAGTTGGTAAAATGTGAGAAGTCTAGATGTAAATCAGTCGAGTGGACTAAAATGTGAAGTAAGAATGTGAAAATGATTAACGAAGGCTAAGAATGCAAGAGGTAAAGTAAAGATGTGAAAATAACTAAGGCGGATTAAAACTGTAAGGAGTGTGTATGAGATAAAGGCGTTGTTCTAAAATTATCATATTACTACTAAGGCGATTAGCGGAAATTACTATAATAAACGAATGTAATAATGTGTGTTTGTGGTGCTTATGGCTTGGATCCGATGTTAAAATGTGAAAGTGGTAAAGTGATGAATGTAATGATCCTTCGGGATGAATGTTAAATGTGGTATCCATCGGGATGACCAAGTAAAGTAATGTTAAGGAATCCGTCGGGATGAATGTTAAAGATCTTTCGGGATAAAAATGCATTGCCTTCACAGGCAATGATTGCCTACATCCTTGGCATGTGTGAAAGTCCTTCGGGGAAAATGTTAAAGTAAAGCGGATCCAAGCTAGAAAATAGAAGAATTTAAATATCAAATGAAATATAAAAAGAAAATGATGAAATAATAAAAGTTAAAAATTGGAAATAGGAGTAGTGGTGTTATGTCGGGAGTACATAACCACTAGTTTATATTTCTTGATTTACATCGATTGGGACGCCTCTCCATGTAAATGAGGAATTATAAACGAGTGGGCTATGTGTTGCCGACACGGCACGAGTAGGGTTAGAGAAGTAGAAAGCGAGAGTTTAGAATTCGTAGAAATTTTAAGGACTAAGATAGGAGGATTAGAATTTGACCATGGCTTTAGTTGAGACTTAGAAGGACCTTGATGGGATGAAGAAATTGTAATGATGATAGGATGGGCCTTGCGGTGTGGTGCAAAAGATGATGAATGAAGATAAAAGAATGTGAACAAATTAGTCGAGTGTAATGATGTAAAGTCAAATAGTGCGAGTTCTTAAGTAGCAAGAGTCAAAGAATGGGGGTAGAGGGTAAAGCGAGCGAGACGATGATGTGCGGTAATAGGGCGGATTAGAATGATGATTGGCGATAATAAGTAAGTCTTGTATTATGTGAAATCTAAGCAAGAGTTGTGTGGTATAGAAGTAAGCGGGGGTAATGTGGATTAGGGCATGTGATATGTTATAGTATGCGTAAAATTGCAAGATCACTTAAGTCGTTGAACTAAGTAACTAGGGATTAAGGTGTTAGGAATGAGATGAGTTAGGTAACTAAGTGTAGGCTAGAAAAGAATGACAGATTTCGGGGACGAAATCTAAATAAGAGGGTAGAATTGTTAGACCCGTATCCCGGTTACGAGTAGGCCCCACCCTAGATGAAATATGCTAAGGTTGGATGTAATTGGTTGGTCAACGAAGTTACGTGGAAAATCAAACCCGATGGTCAAATTAATAGTCAAAGTATGACTAATGTAGTAATATGGAATGTGATGTATAAACTAGAAGGACCTAAGTTGCCAAGTGTTAATTATGTGGTATAAGTTAGTTGTGGTTAAAATAGGAAGAAAGAGACTTGAGGGACCATTCTTGCCAAAAGCCCAAAGATCCACCTAACTAGTATTTACTAGCTTATTCTAGAGATTTCATGAATTATTGAGGGAGAAGTGAGAGGCCGGTTTTTAGAGAGAAGGAAAAAGAGAGGGAAAAACTAGTTATTGATCAAGGATGAAGAAGATGAAGATCTTATGTCCATAGCCTTCCTTAGTTATGATCTTATGCAAGTAAGTAATCTATGTCTTGTTATAGATGAGAGGGAAAATGGGTTTTCATCATATGATCAAGATATGATCATATGATGATATGGGTTAGAAGATGATTATGTTTTGACGGGTTTGGTAACCCTTGTTTATGTATTTGAGTATTATGTGATTAGGTTTTGATTATTGAATGATGATGATGATGATCGATGATGATGATGTTGATGGAAGCTTGTGATGATGATGATGTTCTTGTTGTTAATTAGCTTGGATTGAGGTAAGTAAAATGATGATAGCATATGTTATATGGAATTCCATCATTATGTGTTATGTATGTTTATGGTTAGAAAGATAGCTTGTGTTATGCCTATGTGATGTCAAGATATGGCTTATGTGAAGATTGGATGCTAGGAGATAAGTTGATGTTATGTGCTAGTGATTATGTGAAGTAAGTGGTTTATGTATATGATGCATCATGTGGATTGAAGTATGATTTATGTTATAGTCGTTTTACTTACTAAGCGTAAGCTTATTCTTTTAGTTGTCAACGTTTTGTAGGTTAATGGCGATGAGGATAACTTGGCTTGGATTATAGCATAGGGATTTGGAAGCGGATTTGGGAGATAATAAGCATAGGAGCTAGGTAGAATACCGAGCTCGAGTCAATGTTGTACCCCCGAGAGTCTCTTTTATGAGTCCTATAATGTGTGTCAAAGTCGTGTAATGGTTTGGTGGTCTAACGATGTGTCAAGTGTGTTTCAAGTGTTTTTAGTAAATGTTTAAGGGGCGTTTGGATTTAAGTGTGTTTGTACCCATTTTGGGTTGTAATCGGGTCAAGTATTGTTGGAACGTGCTTGTTATGTTAAATAAATGAAGTTGGTCAAGTTTTGTGTAAAACGGAAGTGGTATAAGTAGTTTGATGTCATGAAATGGGTCAAAATGGGTTTTTAGTGGTGAAAACTGCAGATTTGTTCTTGATGGCCTTCTTGACGGCGTCCCCTTTTAATCGTCCAAAAATCCTCTGGCCCGTCAAGGTCTGACGGCGTCACCATTTTTCTGACGGCGTCACGGTTAGTTGGGCAGTTTCCGAAAAATCATATCTTTTAATCCGTAAGTCGAAATGGGTCGTATGACCTATCGTTTTGAAGCTATTTGAGTCTACTTTCATTTAAAAATAGTCTCAAGGGCTAAAAGTTTATAGATTTTTGTCAGTGGTCAAAAGAGTAACCAGATGTCCGTAAAGGTGAGTCGTTTCCGCGTAAAAGTTTAAGTTTTTGGTATAAGCGGGCACGGGGTGTTACACTATGATCATAATTAAGGGTTAGATCGAGTATTAACGCGGGTAACAAATACCCCCAAAATTAAAACCCTAGCTGTTGTGTAACCGAAAACCACATATATTCGTTTTTTCTTCCATACTTCGATCATGATCATCACGGAGGTAAGATTTATTGATTAACATAGCTCACGGTTTTAGTAACAAACCCTTCTTTGATCGTGCGTGTGTTTTTTCATTGTGTGTGTGTGTGTTATTGTGTGCGTGTGTGTTATACATCTAGGGTTTGAGCAAACCGGGCGGGCCAGAAATGGGCAAGGAAAAAAGATAGGAAACTGGCCATTGGGCTAAGCAGGTGGGCGGGAAAAGCCCAAGGGCAAAACGGCAGCGTTTCCCTCGTGGTTTAATATAAACCTTAATTTGAACTAATAACCATTTTGTTAGAAAATATGTCACGTTATATGTTATATCGATATCACTTAACTGGCAAGGGCATCCTAGTAGGTATGGAATATTAAACATCTTTATGGGTCTATATTTTCCGCACTGTTTCTGGAATGATGTAAACTTAATGTTTTTTATTAATGAAATTTCTCCTAAACGGTTAAGGTAAAACTGTTCTTTGTACTTTGTGTTGTGATACCAATTTAGTAGCGCCCCGGTGACAATACCTTCCGCTGCAATCCATTTTCGGAGGTGTTACAAATGTGTTACTAGTTAACCGGTAATTCTTGTTTAATGCATTTGAATTATGTTTAATGTTTATAAAACTGTATGAGATTTATACATAATGAAAATAGATTTATAAGTTAATAACATAATTCAATTATAAACTTATAAAAAAGTTTATTGTAGTAGATGCTTTAAGTTATTACTTTTAATAAGGAAAATCAATTATATTACTGTCAAATATTAAATGACATAAAAAATTAAACTCATGTTCATTGCGTAACATATAAAAAGAAGAAAAGAAAAAGTGATGGGCATAATAAAATAAGGTATGGGACAACATGAAATTGATGGTCAAATAATGCAGGCCGACTTTCAACCGACCAAAATTACAGCGATCCTATTTTGTAGCCAGTAAAGGCTGTATCGACATGCGTTTTTTACATTGTTATGCAATAAAACGAGATTAAATCATTCATTTACAATTTTTCTTTAGAGTAAATTACATGGATGGTCAATGTGGTTTGTCAAAAATAACAACCTTCATCTCTCGAAGTTTCAAGTTACACTGGTAGTCCCTAAGCTGGTAAACATATAACATGACCGGTCCTTTAGTTTAACTGGTGTTAAGTGAGTTCTGTTATCATTTACACGTTAGCCCCTTTTGTTAAAGATCGTTGCATCGTCTATCTTTAATAATAACGACTTTTTATAATTTAAAGTTTCATATGTTTTTATCAGTTTTTACACGTTTTTGTCCGTTTTTATACGTTTTCTAACGTTTTTACTCGTTATCGTCTGGTTTTATACGTTTTTGACCGTTTTTTACGTTTTCGTCCGTTTTTGTTACATTTTTATACGTTTCCATACGTTTTTATATGTTTTCGCCCTTTTTCTTACATTCTCAAATGTTTTATTCCGTTTTCATCCGTTTTCGTCCATTTTTATATCTTTTCATACGTTTTTATACGCGTTCGCCCATTTTTCTTAAGTTGTCATATGTTTTTTATCTATTTTCGTACGTTTTCTTCCCTTTTTTTTAAGTTGTCATACATTTTTATCCGTTTTTATACATTTTCGTCCGTTTTTCTATGGTTTTTAATCCGTTTTTATACGTCTTCATCCATTTTTATACGTTTCCATACGTTTTTATATATTTTTGTCCGTTTTCTTACATTTTCATACGTTTTTGTACGTTTTCATACGTTTTTATCCTTTTTCGTTCGTTTTTCTTACGTTTTTATGCGTTTTCGTCCATTTTTATATGTTTTCGTCCGTTTTTGTATGTTTTCGTACGTTTTCTTAAGTTGTCATATATTCTTATACATTTTTGTCCGTCTTTATACGTTTTCATACGTTTTTCTTACGTTTTTATCCATTTTTATACTTTTTCATTCATTTTTATACGTTTTCGTCCGTTTTCATACATTTTTGTCCGTTTTTATACGTTTTCGTCCATTTTTATACGTCTTCATACGTTTTTCTTACGGATAAAAACGGACGAATACATATAAAAATGGACCACAAAACGGATGAAAAGTTATTTGTACTCTTTAATACATTTTAACGACATGGACAAAAAGTTATTTGTTGTCCATTTTTATATTTTTTCGTCCGTTTTTATCCGTAATAAAAACGTATGAAGACGTATAAAAACGTAAGTAAAACGGACAAAAACGTATAAAAACGTATAAAACGGACAAAAACGTATAAAAACGGATGGAAACGTATAAAAATGGATAAAAATATAAGAAAAACGTACGAAAACGTATAAAAATGGACGAAAACGTATAAAAACGGATAAAACATATGAAAACTTAAGAAAATGTACTAAAATATATAGAAACGGACGAAAACATATAAAAATTGACTAAAACGCATAAAAACGTAAGAAAAATGGACGAAAACGGATAAAACGTATGAAAATGTAAGAAAACGAGCGAAAACGTATGAAAACGTGACAAAAACGGACGAAAACATATAAAAACGGTCAAAAACGTATAGAAAAAGACAAAAACGGATAAAAACGTAAGAAAACTTATAAAAATGGACGAAAACGTGTAAAAACGGATAAAAACATATGGAAACTTTAAATTATAAACAGCCGTTATTATTAAGGATAGACGATGTAACAATCTTTAACCAAAGGGGCTAACGTGTAAATGATAACGGAACTCACTAACACCAGTTAAACTAAAGGACCGGTCGTGTTATTTGTTTACCAACTTAGGGACTACCAGTGCAACTTGAAACTTCGAGTGATGAAGGTTGTTACTTTTAACAAATCACAAGGACCATCCATGTAATTTACTCTTTTCTTTAAAAAGAAAATAAAAAACTATTACAATTTGAATACGACTGTAACGAATTTGAATTCACAAAACTATTAAATGAAGAAAATGTCACACCATCTCATTATACAGAATAAATAATAGAGCATTGTTAAAGCCTGCTACTAATCATTTTACACACACAAAAATATTATATATGTTTATTTACTCATTCCCTCTCTGCATCTAAACCGTCAGTTCTGACACTTATCAGTATCATGTGAGTAGAAAGATAAGTAGAAGGTTTTAATAGGAGGATTTAGCATTTCTTTAAATAATAACATGTAAAAAAATCTCAATAGCAACAAAAGTTCATCATTATGAAATGTGAAATAGTGTGTATTTCATGCGATGTTAGTTGTTGTTTTAAAAAAAACTAAATAAATAAATAAATAAAGTTCATCATTATGAAAGTAATATACGATATTGTTGTAAAATGTTAATCTAAAGGCTTGTGTCTCAATGATACCTCATGTTGTGTGAGAAACTCCTCAAACAAATGGTTATTGGTTTAAGTCCCGCTTAAAACATGTAAGATAGATTTGTGGTTATTGTGAGATAGTTAAACTTGCCGTTAAAAAAAAAAAAAAAAGGTTTTAAAATGTTATGCTATTGTTTGTATATACATGTTATCACAAAAGCATGTTTATGAACGAAAAAAGTGATCGAATCTTTGAGTGGCCGATATCTTGAAAGAATGTGAATAACAACTTAAAGACAACAGACACAAAGTTTGTTTTGTGGAAGTATATATGCTCAAATCAAGTGGAGCCAAAAGGCTATAATGTGAATGTTCATAATCGACAGGCAAATATTCTACCAGAATATCAATCGAAGTCATATTTGACATGTATGTTTAATTGCGACTGGAAAATCCTTGGTGACTATATGCTCGTATTTTTCTTTATTAAGAACGAGTATATAATTACCACGATAGTTTAGTTAAGGTGCATCTTAACCAAAGAGATCACGAGTCTAAATACCATTAAAAGTGATAAAATATTTTTATCGTTGCGCATGTGCATTTGCCGTTATCTTACTAATAGCTTGTTTCTATAGAACTATAGCCGAAAATCTATCAAACCGGGGACATAATGTATACTGTATACAACATGATACCCGATATGAGCGATATTTAGTAGACAAAATTTAATAACAACATGGTATGAGTTCAAATCGTTGTTTTGTTTGTATTTATGGTGGAAACATCACAACGCCCAAAATCTGAGTACATTTACGCTATAAATGTCATTTAAATATAAGGTAGAGTTTGTAGGAATGTGTGCTAACATTTAATTTACTCAACGATTGAACGTAATACTAGTTGGAGCGGATGGCTTAAGTGTTTACATGTTACGACCATGTCACGAGTTCAATACTTGCCATCAGCTCCTTGTAGTACTTTTTTTTTGGTTAAGTCTATTAATTAGAAACAAACTTCCCTCTTATATAAAGTTAGGTAATATAGTCAATTTATTATCAAGTTAGATAATAAAAATATTACCGGTTGAATATCTACATAATTTGAATAATTTTTTAAATAGTTTCCACCTATTTTTTTAACCTTCTTTTCCACCTAATTTGTTTCTAAAAAGAGTGTTTGATAGAGAAAGTTTTGTTAGTGATTTAATTTCATACCTTCTTTTAGTGCAGTAAAAAACGAAAGGCAAAAACATAAAATTTTACCAATGATAATGCAGTCAAAACCAAAAACAAAATGCAGTCAATTTTACCAAGACAATGCAGTCAAAGGTCAACATGCCAACATAAACACATTTAAACAAAGCAAGTGTTATTACTATTAGTATTACTATTACTAATATACGAGTAGTATAAAACCCGTGTAATGTTCACCATAGAGGCATAGACATATAGGGAACCACTTTTCTTTTCTTTTTTTCGCCCACACCCAACCCATTCACCCGACTCCCTCTCTTCTTATTGGTTCTTGCATGAGTCCACACCATAACTCCCATGCACTCACACACGCATGATCAAAACAAGGCATTTATAAATAAAAAAAAAAGAATATTTACAAAACACACCCTAAACTTCTTAATATTTACGACTTTTTTATATAACAAACTTTATTTTCCAAATATCTAATAAATCTCTAGCGGTTTCTTGAATAAAAAAATTACTACCAAATAGGTCTCTCGATAACGAACAAAACAACCCCAATATTGATATGCTTTTGACGGACGTACGGTTTTATAAAAAAGGTTGAAGTTTAATATATGTATAGTTTTTAAATAAAAAAACTTTCAAAATGCACCCTTAACATATCAAAATGTCACAAAGTCTTAAAAAATGGCTAAAAATACCTCACGAAGTATGTGACACTCTGTAAAACCAATCCTATTTTATATGTTTACCATTAAAATCCCAGCTGAAATGATTTTATTAATGTAATGCTCTTTTTTCTTTGAGTTATGTGATTTTGTTTCGTAGTAGTTGCGGCGGGTGCATCACCTTTTGAATTACGGATCGCACCGGGATTAAAAAAGTGAATGGAAAAAATCTGGCGCAATGCGTGGAACTTTTTGAAACAAAATATAGTGCTATGATTGTAAACAAAGTAGAATAACACATAAATATTGTGCTTATACTACTCTGTATTGCTAAAATGTTTTGGCCAACATGGTTGCAAAAAAACAGATGTCAATCACCCCGTCGCAACGCGCGGGCCGCCCGACTCGTTAGTTAAACAC
>CP139505.1:135367816-135449833 GCA_021014915.2 Artemisia tridentata subsp. tridentata | reverse complement strand
TGATTTATGAATCAAAACATGTCAACTGTTGGAATATGTGAATCATAAAAGAACTATAAACACATAATCATCAAAGCACACGCAGCGGAATAGATCAACAATAACGTGTAAAGTAATTAACTAAAAAATTAAATATAAAGCGTACCTTTTTTATTCCTAGCAAGAACAAGAAACCAAATCTACAAGAACAAGATAAACCCTAACTAGGGTTTATAATATGGATCGACTAAGGTGTAGTCGAATAGGGTAAGTCACCACAAGCTAAAACAAGCTTGTTACTCGTTCTTGTACACACGTAATACTAGCGTTCGAATGGAAAAATCTAGATTCTAAGTTCACAAGCAAAACCAAACACTTAGTGAATAGCTTAGATCGAAAACCCTAGGTGTTAGGGTATGGTATACGATCGGCCAACAAAGAGGAAAAGGAGAAGAGAAATTTGGCTAGCTTGGAATTAGGATTAGAGATTTACAAATACAAGGGGTTTGTATTTATAGGCTCCCTAACTTGTTCCTTACTCCAAGATTTCAACTTCCTAAACCCTAAGGATAAGGATCGGCCGAACTAAGTGATTAGGAAGGTTTCTAGATCCTTCTTAATCCTTATTTTCATCTCTAGTCCTTGTAGTTAATATTTAACGACCGTTAACAAAACCCTGTTAAATATTAACGACCGTTAAGTGTTTATTAGTGAAATGAATAAATAAAATATAGAATATATTTAGTTATTCAAACCATTGAAACTCTTACGTATTGTGTGCAATCCCGAGTCTCGGGTTCGAAACCAGACATACTAATATTAATTTATATCCACAAACTCTAACAGCTCCCACTTGGATATTCATTAATATCGTAATGACATGGGCTAGTCTAGCTTAACAGATCCCAATGCCCTAGATCGAACCGAGTATGGTTTTCCAGGAAAAACCACGTGATGATATTATCATCATACTTATCATTTTGTTTCTAATACCGCGTTAATATGGATATGGATCTAGGTCATTCCATAATTAACTATTATGTTTCTCGTAATTAATAATTGATCAAGATTACCAAAACATCTGAACGTCTTCCAGATAGACTTTGGGTACGGCCGTACAAACATCTTGTCAACCCTACGAGGGGCCTAGCAGTATTATACTTCAAAACAAATTTGAATGAACAAATCCTTTATTGACTACGAGCGTGACCCTCGAACTTTGCATCACTTCCGAAAATAGCCCTTATAACTACCTGTTACGGATAGCGTTAGACTACCTTACAGAAAATGAGCTACATCCTCGGCAGTCACCTGGTATCTCAAGTCTGAGGATAAATATTCATGATTTACTTAATGACAACGATCCATAAAGTATAATCATGTGGTTGGGATAAGTCCTATATTCAATTTATCCAATATTGAATATCATGTGATATTGATATCTCAACCTTACAGTACATTCTACCAATCCTCACATTTGTCTTTATTTAATGATATTCCCATATCATTAATCGACAACGGACAATTTAGAATAACATAAGTTATTCACGGATTTAAACATGCAAATACAAGATACAATATTATAAATGAGAATAAACGTTATCCACACTTTATTTCATTAAAATAATAATTGCTTTAATATCCCTTATCCAAAATACTAACTAGATCAATGCATGATAATTCCTATTAATGGATTATGCCACAAGTCATGTTCCACATACTTGTTGACAAGGCATAAATCAACTAATTTTGATCTATCAGAATTTTGAGAATACTTATTTCAAGAATGAAATTCTTGTATGTGTGCATTCATCTATCTAGATATTGCCACATACTTCATAAAACGAGTGACATCCTCATGCACGAATTTATGACAATTAAACTACCAAACCTTGTAGTTAAAGTATTCTAATTCTTTATGTATAATGCAACTATGCTCATATTGAGCACAACTAGTATACATGGTCTCCTAATAAGGATGAGCTCCCACCATGACTAGTATTGAGTGTCATCTCAATCTTACTAGCATCATTGTATCCAAACAACAATATGCTCTTTTCAAGTTCTGTAAACTTTTAACATTCATCGTGTAATGTTTGATATCTTCAAATCCTTCAAGATTTGGCCACAATATCAATCAAGCAATAACTTGCCATATGGTTCGTATTTAGAATTTTGGAGCAAATCCAGGCTGAGGATGTAAATTCTAAACCATATCCATTACACTTAGCTATCTAATAATTTTCAATTAGATACTAATGTTGTCAATCATCTTGCATCCAAGCATGATACAACAAGCAACATGATGTACATGAATAATCCTTTTGTCAACCTTAGATTTATTCATGTCATATCTTTTCAAAGATATGTTTTGATGAACTCAAATAAGTACATTTTATTACTATCATTTATCCTATTAATTTGACTTGTTTTATTATATTATGTATGAGGATTGATACTTAATCGTTTACTTTTGTAATTCTCAGGTAAAAACAAGCATTTGGTGAAACTTAGCGATTTTGGACTGATTATGGAGCAAAACATGCAAGAAGTTAAGAGTCTACTGAAATGAAGAAGATCAAGACTAATCTGCTCCAGATGCGCCGCATCTCACTCATTACATACGGTGCATCTCTATTAAGATATCACCAGATACGATCCAAGATACAAGAGGACATGCGCCGCATCTAATCATGGAGTTACGCCGCATCTTCTGGCGGTGTACGAATATTCCTGAATATTATAATCTTGGACCCCACGCGAAGTTAAGTCAATGCGCCGCATCTACTTACTAGATGCGCCGCATCTTCCCTCAGACAGAAACTATAAATACCCCAAGACCAGACGAATTTCGGAGGAGGAATAATTTAGATTCGAAGACCGAAGCAGCAGAACCCTAGGACGAATTCAGTCAAGGAAGCAGCACAAGACACACCAAACGAAGATACAAGAGCTGTAAGAAGGTGTTGCATGTGTTTAATTCATTAAGTAGTTTTGTTTTATTGTGTTAGCAAACTTTAATTCATCAGGATTGGTGGCTTGTGTAATGTGACAACGAAAGATTGCACTCCCTTTAATACTTGTTTTCCCATCAATTAAAGTTTATATGTTGATGTTTTTGGTTACTACTTATTAGTGCATTGATAACCTCTGTGTTTATTAGTGGCTTGCGGGCATTTGACTGCGAAAAATAATGTGGCTCCCACGGTTATTACTAAATTGATCACTTAGGAATAACTTTTAGACATAAGTAATCATTAAGGGTTTACTCGCCGATAAGAATAGGACCAACGAGAAAGGGTTAACTACATACACTTCATATAAAGCTATCAATAAAACAAGTGACAATCTACTTAATCATAAGGACAACCCTCTTATTGTCTCGAGTATTTATCTGTGTACGTGTGTGCTACTTGCTGATTCGTGCCTATTGGTTTATTTTATTATTTAATTGCAAACAAATCGTGCCAGTCTCTCAGGCTGAAACCCCCTTGCGTTAGGATATTAAAATACTGATTAGAATAACGAGATAATACGTTCCACTCTTAGTGATCGACACTCTACTTACCATTATATTCATACTGACCGGGTACACTGCTCGTTAAGTGTGTGTGTTATTGATAAGTCGGCTAAATATAAATTTAAAACTTGAGTAGGCATTAAAACTGCTAAACCGCAACGACACATCACGCGCATCAAGTTTTTGGCGCCGTTGCCGGGGAGTGAATTGTTATTATCTGTTAATTTGATTAGTATTTTAATTAGGTTTTTCTTTTTATTAGATTAATTGCATCATTGTATTATTTTGCACATTTGTTGTTTTGTGTGTTATTTGTTTGCCTTTATTTTTGTTTTTGTGTTTATTTTTGTTTGTGTGTTTTAATTTTTGTTTTTATTTTTCATATTTTTTCTGTTCTGCTATCGTTGTACTGTGCTAAATCAAACGATACGGCGCATCTGATCTCTCAGATACGGCGTATTGCGTTTAATTTTTTAAATACAACGCGTTTAATTAATTCGATACGACGCATCTTTTCCCCAAGATACGGCGTATCTGTTTTTAATAAGAAATTTTTTTTCTAAGCGATAAAGTAATACGACGCATCTGCTTTAGCAGATACGGCGTATCTGTTTTTGATAAAAAAAAATTTTTTTAAAAACGTTAACGCCGTACGACGCATCTGCTTTAGCAGATACGGCGTATCTATTATTTTAATTAAAAACAGTTTGCGAATTATTAAACAGATACGGCGTATCGATCTCTGTCGATACGGCGTATCCTCTGAATCAAAAATCTCGTATTTTTAAACGTAACGAAAATACGGCGCATTAACTTTCGTTAATACGACGCATTTAATTTTAAATAAATATCAATTTTTGATTAATTAATTCGATACGGCGCATTCATAAATTCTAAGCGGCGTATCTATTTTCTGGATAAAGTCTGATTAAATTTTAACGATTATAAGATACGGCGTATCCAACTTTTTGGATACGGCACATCGTCTGCAGATATCAGCTATTTGTGTTCTTATATCCGTTTCTAAATTCATTAATTTTTCTTCTTAGCGAACAGATCCTACTGATGCTTTTGTGATTATTTCAGAAGAAAAATGGAAAGATTCGGAGAACTGATTGACTTCGACTTCGAAGCCAATTTTATGAACGATGTATTAGTGCATGAAAAATCACCCGAACGTTACAATGGGGACTACATTGAACTTAATGACCTTAATGGACCATTAGAATCCAATGACCTATTCATGGATGATGCGGAATCTGAGTTAGAAGAAGGAGAAATTCTTGATAGTCCAAAAATTAACGTTATTAATACTAGGAATTACGATGAGTTTGAGGGGTATGATGGTTCTTGGGATTACGGTAGAAGGATCCACGCCGATTGTGCTTACAATTTGCAATTCACATGCATGATTGGGTACAAGTGTACTGACGCCAATTTCTTTCCTATTTTACCAATCAATGTCATGTCAAGAAGGTTTTACAATTCCATTATGAGAAATAAAGTGGAGTATAAGGGAAAGAATGTAGTTGGTGCCTTCATTAATGTCCCGATATTCGTGGGACGCTTTACTATTGTAACTGAGTTCGCCGTTGTTGAAGACATGAATGCCTATTGTGACAGCAATATGGGTGACGTGATTGTTGGAAAACCATTTTGTAGGGAGATCACTATTAATGCAAAACGATTTGAAGGAAAGATCACCTTTCAATGTGGAAGCGACGTTATCACTTATATGATGCCCCGAACTCATCCTGGATTTAAACATGCTACTAGTAGGATCTGCTACAAATTTTCTCCATTCCTTTTTATTAGTGATGATGACAATATGAGAGGGATTGAGTACCCATACCAATTGATGGAAGGATTCTACAATGGAGTGTTGAAGTTGGGACCTGAATATATACATGACGAATTAGTTGCTAAATGGATCCTACGTAAGCAATGTGGGAGTCAATGATCGATATTAAAGAGCTGAACGTGAGTCTAACTTGAAGACTCTGGAATAAAGACAAGTGCTTACCGGGAGACAACCCGGAGAATTTTTATTATTCTGTTTTCTGTGTCGAGTCAGTCAGACCCGCATGAGGATACGGCGCATCTCAATCCTGAGATGCGACGCATCTCCTGCAATGGTCATATCTTATTTTAATTTTTCTGCATTTTTATTTTCGACTTTAAAACTATTTATCAGTTTATTTTAATGCGGCGCATCCCTGGTTAAGGATGCGGCGCATCTTTATTCTGATCCGTATTAATTCCAGGCTCGATACGGCGTATCTTCTTCCATAAGATACGGCGCATCGACTGACCTGATGATTTTCAGTTTTAATTTTTAAGTTTTATTTTTCCTAACTACTAATGTATTATGCAAGTTTGAACCTTTCTTATCTTAGGTGTGTTTTAAAGTGTTGGTGGTATTATAGTTTCCTGGATTTCCTGTGGATACATCAAGTATGAAGCTTTAACGTTCTCATCCACAAGAAAGATGATTTTTGCTCTTATCAAATGGAGGATCATACCGAGCAAATCTCAGGGGAGTTTTCCTGTTCTAATTCTTTTATTTTCCAGTTTTTAACCTTTTATACAAACAACGAGGACGTTGTTTAACTTAAGTGGGGGGATTGGAGAATTAGAACACTTAACAATTACTTGTCCTAAACTTTTTCAAAAATTATGCTTAAAATGTGCTTAATATATCAAACTTAAAATTTTTTAGCATGTTTTTGTTTAAGATCTAAGTTGCATAGCTGCACACATGACGTTATTTTTAAAAATTGTGATTTTTCAAAATTCACAAATCTATGAGTGTGCCGGTGACTTGTAAACTTTAGAACTTGGCTTGTATACTATTCGAGACCACCATAATAAGTATTATATTTATATAATTGGAATGACTTGTCTAAATTGGTAAAATTCTAGGATTACACCCAAATAGCCTATTATATGTTATGTGTTATTAACTAACTACAATGGTTAGTTAACCCCCGTATAAACCCTTTTGTTACTCTCATTTTTAGAGTAAGATACCCCTAGAAAAATACTCAGAGCCATTCCTTTCGTTTCTTACACCTATGTTTAAAATGTTTCGTTACACCCTTACACCTTAGCCTACCCTGTAGATTAGAATCCGTGGTTGGTTAATTGCTATAGGCAAAGTGTGTTTCCTTACATTACCTGTGTTCGCGTGCGTAATTCATTATCTTTGGTTAGGTCGGGAAATTGCACAATGCAATTGGAGTGAAAGTAAATATTGTATATCTTTGAGTTTATTTTTCGTGTGTTTACTACTTTCACTATTACCGTTATTTCTGAAGTATGAAAAGTATGGAAAAATTATCCAGAATTATCATTATAGTGATGTGGTGAAATTTTACACATCTATGTCTATGTTTGAAAAAAAAAAAAAAAAAAAAAAAAAAAAAAAAAAAAAAAATCGAAAAAATAAGAAAAGAAAAAGAGAGAAAGAAAAGTTGGAAGTTTGTTTTAACCGACTTATGTAAAGTTTTGTATTAAGTGGTCGATATCACCACTATTTGTTATATATTATATCTATGGATTGAATGGGAATTGGCAGTTATGGGAACGCCAATTAAGGTTTATTCTTTGATTAAGATCTTGTTGAGTATAATTCGTGTCTACCTAAAGCGTGTGTTTCAAGTGTTAAAGCGTGAGTTATTCAATGATATGAGTCTTATTCATGGGATGGTTGGGATAGTGATTAACCACACTTAGGATTTTAATTTATTTGTTTTGTTTATTTTTCATTTTACACCAATTTATATCCCAAATATTATCCATACCCTATATTATTCTTTATCCAACCAAACCTTTGATTTATTGAGATTAGGGATTTGAGCAATCTTAAGTATCGTAGTCGTGGATTCGGCTATGTATTTATGATTTTGTCGCCCTTTTTGATATATTATTATTGGTGAAGTTTGGACCTATCTTTAGCCTATTCGAGTTAAGGATTTGAGCAATTGCAAGTATCGTGTTCGTGGATTCGATCATGTATTTGTGATTTTGTCGCCTTTTCTGGAATTTGAGATCGATAGTGAAAAAGAATAATTAACCCTTAAGCCTAAAAACCCTTTTTACCGCTTTAGACTTGTTATTCCTTAGCTTTAGTGGAGGAGATGTGTATACTTGCCAAGCTTATGATAGAATATTCGTCACGACTGGACAGTTAAACGATTAGATTTGCTTTTATCAACTTATTTTATTCTACTTCTAATTCGTTAAGTGTTTAGTTGTGTGATTATGAAATAAACGAATACATGCTTAAATATAAAAATAAATCCTAACATCTTTTAGGATACATTTTCATAAGAGAAATTCTAAGGTTTACTTGGGGACAAGTAAAGTTCAAGTGGGGGGATATTTGATGAACTCAAATAAGTACATTTTATTACTATCATTTATCCTATTAATTTGACTTGTTTTATTATATTATGTATGAGGATTGATACTTAATCGTTTACTTTTGTAATTCTCAGGTAAAAACAAGCATTTGGTGAAACTTAGCGATTTTGGACTGATTATGGAGCAAAACATGCAAGAAGTTAAGAGTCTACTGAAATGAAGAAGATCAAGACTAATCTGCTCCAGATGCGCCGCATCTCACTCATTACATACGGCGCATCTCTATTAAGATATCACCAGATACGATCCAAGATACAAGAGGACATGCGCCGCATCTAATCATGGAGTTACGCCGCATCTTCTGGCGGTGTACGAATATTCCTGAATATTATAATCTTGGACCCCACGCGAAGTTAAGTCAATGCGCCGCATCTACTTACTAGATGCGCTGCATCTTCCCTCAGACAGAAACTATAAATACCCCAAGACCAGACGAATTTCGGAGGAGGAATAATTTAGATTCGAAGACCGAAGCAGCAAAACCCTAGGACGAATTCAGTCAAGGAAGCAGCACAAGACACACCAAACGAAGATACAAGAGCTGTAAGAAGGTGCTGCATGTGTTTAATTCATTAAGTAGTTTTGTTTTATTGTGTTAGCAAACTTTAATTCATCAGGATTGGTGGCTTGTGTAATGTGACAACGAAAGATTGCACTCCCTTTAATACTTGCTTTCCCATCAATTAAAGTTTATATGTTGATGTCTTTGGTTACTACTTATTAGTGCATTGATAACCTCTGTGTTTATTAGTGGCTTGCGGGCATTTGACTGCGGAAAATAATGTGGCTCCCACGGTTATTACTAAATTGATCACTTAGGAATAACTTTTAGACATAAGTAATCATTAAGGGTTTACTCGCCGATAAGAATAGGACCAACGAGAAAGGGTTAACTACATACACTTCATATAAAGCTATCAATAAAACAAGTGACAATCTACTTAATCATAAGGACAGCCCTCTTATTGTCTCGAGTATTTATCTGTGTACGTGTGTGCTACTTGCTGATTCGTGCCTATTGGTTTATTTTATTATTTAATTGCAAACAAATCGTGCCAGTCTCTCAGGCTGAAACCCCCTTGCGTTAGGATATTAAAATACTGATTAGAATAACGAGATAATACGTTCCACTCTTAGTGATCGACACTCTACTTACCATTATATTCATACTGACCGGGTACACTGCTCGTTAAGTGTGTGTGTTATTGATAAGTCGGCTAAATATAAATTTAAAACTTGAGTAGGCATTAAAACTGCTAAACCGCAACGACACATCACGCGCATCATGTTTCTATCTAGATCTTCTAATAGAATATCATGTTCTTTTAGAATCAGTTATTTTTACCGCTTATGTTTATAATCAATAAACATATTGTTCAAGGTTTTATTTCATAAATTTCCATCTGAAGTTTCATTCCAAACTTAACATACAAATGTTAACGTTAATGGAATGTTACTTCCCATATATTATACAACATATATGAAATAAGAAAATAAATACATCACTCTCACTAGCTTTCAGGAATATTAAGAAATATCTTAATTTTAATTATAAATCAAAACCAAATTTAATAACTAAAAATAAGTATATCTTCTAGATGAAAGCATTAATCCATTTTCAAATGATTTGCACTTTGTATACTACTAAAGATTATTTGAATTCAGAAACTCCTTTCAATTACTTTTCGTCCTCGCACAAGTAATTACACAAGAAAGAGTTTTGATATTCCATTGTTAATTTCATATAAATGAAACTAATAATGACAATCATAATCTTTATATATTTAATGTGCTTAGAAAGAATTTCAATCACATTTAATTGCTTAATTGTGATTAATAATCTTTTCACATATTAAATATGTATACAAATTTTGTCCATATGATTTCTACACAAGAATTTTAAATCTCTAGGATTTTCATTTCCTTTGTAGAAATTCATTTCCTTTCTATAGGGTTATTATAGAGTTTAAGATAAACTACGTTTCCAAACTAGTTATCTTTTTGGACTGCATCTGATTATTCATAGTATGAGTAATTTGCCAAATAAACATTTGCAATTTATTAACAGGCATATCACGATCCTGTAACTCATAACCCTCAACATATTCTACAAATATTTTAGATATCCTTGCGGATCTATGAAATGAGAATTCCATCATTTTTGAGATTTAGCACTAACATGTTAAATCCTCATTATGATTTTGCTAGCGTATTTTGAAGATTATGTATCTTGTAATTTTTATCTTTTGAAGATAAAACTCCCACTCGCCTTTTGCAATTTATAGATTACCTATAAATGCTTAGCAATTAGAGCAACACAAAACTTGTTCTCTTTTGGGACTTTGCAGATACAAATTGACAGTTCATAACCTTAATTTGTTAATAACCTACCTAACAAGTAGTCTAACAAATTCTAAACTTCAATTTTAAGACTTAATGTGATTCGTCACATTCCATATTAAATGGTGTCTTATTAATCTTCTAGGTTGGAGTCTTAATTGAGTATATCCAATTCATACCCAATTTCTAACCTTGATATCTTTAGGAAGAATAGAAGATATAATTTCTAACCTTGCTACAAGCCTTTGGCCGAGATCATGGAGCTCTTTCCGGATCCTACTCCCACTAAACCTACCGAAGCTTCAACGATTGATAATGTCGTGGGTCCTGACGTTATTTCGGAAGCGGTTAATGCGGATGTCGGTGGTGAGAATGTTGCGGTCGAAGGAAATGCAGATGGGGAGAACGTTGTGGAAGAGAATGTTGTGTCTTGAATCATCTTATTGTGGGGTCCGGGTGTCTCCATTTTGACTATGGGTAAAGATTGCTTCGGATGCCCTGTGAAGCTTTCATTAGTGTTTCTGGTTGTATCTGAAAACAATGTTTGTTTTTTGCGCGACTCGTGTGGTTGCTTAGGATGGTTTGTACTTAGATAATTTTAACTATGACTTGTAACCGTTTGGATGATTGTGACTTGTATTGCTTCCTCGTTAATGATGATTGTTTCGTCCTTTGTTATATCTGCTTTGTATATATGCTTGTTTTTCTTTATATTTACTTCGCACACTTTGTGTTGTGTGACCGCCTTGCCGCTTGGATTACCGCTATGGCGGATACGCCTCGGCTCCTCCCTGTTAAAACGTTTTTGGGTATACATATTGCCGTTAGGGCAAACATGCCTCGGCTCTTTCCCATATTGAACGTTCTTTTGGGTAAACATTGCCGTCGGGGCGGATACGCCTCGGCTTTTACCCATGTTAAGCGTTCATTGGGGTAAATATTGCCGTTAGGGCGAATACGCCTCGGCTCTTTCCTGACATTTTTAAACGTCTTTTGGAATTGATTATTTCTTAGTGAAACGGAACTTGCCGGGATATCATGCCGTTATGGCTAAACTTTGGCTTCATGGGCCTAACAGAGGTAGCTAATCTCTGTCGGAGCCATGTTGATGCCTTGTCGTTGTTCATAACAATATATGTGGGAAAATTTTCTCCTTTCCAAACCGAAGGAGAATATACTATCATTTCATAATCATACTTTGTTCATGATGACTTATAGCCTTACATACTTACTTCTACAGAAAACATTTTCTTAAGTTAATTGCATGCCATTTCCGTGGCACCTCTTCTTCGTCCATAGTCTCTAGCTTGTACGATCCGCACTGATATGCTTCAACGATCCGATACGGTCCTTCCCATTTTGGACCCAACTTGCCTTGATCTTCGACTCGGCTGGCTTCGTTTTTCCGGTACATGAAATCACCCGGTTTAAAAGATACCGGACGAACTTTCTGGTTATAGTACCGTTCCATCTTTGTTTTATATTGGGCCTCCCTGATTGCCGCCTCTTCCCTCCTTTCTTGTAGTAGATCCAAGTTCAGACGCATCTCCCTCTCATTCAATTCTTCAATCCGACGGGTATCGTCCTCATCTATTCCTTCTCTGATGACCATCGTTCGGTGAGTTGGCATGCCAATTTCAGCCGGTATGACCGCCTCACTACCATAGGTTAAGCTGAAGGGTGTTTCCCCATTGCTCTGCTTCAAAGATGTTCGGTGAGCCCACAAGACATTTGGTAGCTCATCTACCCATCCGGCCTTGGTTCGTCCTAACCTTGCTTTGATTCCTGCCAGTAAGCTTTTGTTTGCCCTTTCCACAAGACCGTTGGCCTGCGGATGAGCCACAGCCGTGTTGATTTGCCGGATGTTCAGCTTCTCACACCAGCTTTTGAAGGGGTTGTCAACAAGCTGCTTTCCGTTATCCGTGACAATGACACTCGGTAGACTGAATCGGAAGACTATATTATCCTAGACGAACTTTTTCACGTCTTTTCCCGTCACCCTGGCTAACGGTTTGGCTTCCATCCACTTGGTGAAGTAGTCGATGGCTACTATAACAAACTTCACCTTTCCTGCGGACTGTGGTAACGGACCTAGGATGTCCATTCCCCACTGATAGAATGGCCAAGGGGCCATAATTGGTGTGAGCATGGTCTTTGGGAGCTTCGAAACTGGAGCGTGTATTTGGCATGAGTCACATTTCTGGATTTCATTGCGGGCGTCCTGGTGCATGGTAGGCCAGTAGTATCCTTGCCGCATGGCCTTCGCCACTACTGACCTTGGCCCTGAATGCATGCCGCATGCCCCCATGTGTATCTCCCGGATCACGTAGTTGGCTTGTAGGGGCCCGACACATCGCAACATAGGAACCAGGTAGGCCTTCTTGTAGAGTATCCCTTCTTCCATCACGTACTGGCTTATTTTCATTCTCAGTGCTCGAGCCTCGTTCAGATATTCCGGCCATATTCCTTCCTCCAAGCATCGGATGATGGGGGTCATCCAATTTTCTCCTTCTTTTGCCACAATGTCATTGATCTCTTTTCCTTCGGTGGACCTTTCTCTTAACACTTCCACCAATACTTTGTCAAATGATCGAAAGCTACCATAGCTAATTTACTTAATACATCGGTTTTCTGATTCTGACTTCTGGGAATGTTCTGAATGGAGAAATGCTGGAACTTCGTTATGCACTCTTTTGCTTTGGCCAAGTACTTAATCATGCTTTCGCTGCTTGCTACGTAGTCCCCGTTTATCTGATTCGATACCAACTTGGAATCCACCCGTACTTCGATGTGCCGTACTTGCATTCTCTCGGCCATCCGAAGTCCTGCTAAGAGGGCTTCGTATTCTGCCTCGTTGTTGGTGCTATCGAAATCTAGTCGGAGGGCATAGGTATACTCAGTTTCGTCTGGGCTTACCAGGACAAGCCCTGCTCCGGAACCCTTCCTGTTGGACGCTCCGTCGGTGAATAACAACCATTTTCCCACATCCTTTTCTGCCTTCGTGGCCGGTTGGCTAAAATATCTATCGGAACAATCTCCGATAGGTGTTTCTGAAATAAAATCGGCCAACACTTGTCCTTTTATTGCATTTCGTGGTTCATACGTAATATTGTATGCACCTAGCTCGACCAAATATTTGGCCAGCTTTCCGGACGCCTCTGCCTTGTTGAGTATTTGTTTGATTGGCTGATCAGTGATTACTTTGATCGGGTGTGCCTCGAAGTACCTCCGCAGTCTCCTTGACATGTGTAATAAGGATAGTGCTAACTTTTCCATCGGTGCATAGTTTCTCTCAGCTTCATTGAGCGTCCGGGTAACATAGTGTACCGGACGCTGTTTGCCCTTTCTCTCCGTCAGGAGAACGGCACTCACAGCTTCCGGCGAGGCGGCTAGATACACATATAACGTTTCCTTAACCGTTGGGGTTGTTAGGGATGGCAGGTCTGCTATGAGTTTCTTCATTTCTTGGAAAGCATTCTCCGCATCTTCCGTCCACCGGCACTCTTCTTTATTTTCCTTAGTTATGTTCTTTAGCGTTTCGAAGAAAGGTAATGACCTTTCGGCCGACCGGGCCAAAAATCGGTTCAGGGCTGCTAACTTGCCGCTGAGGCTTTGCATTTCTTTCAAAGTCCGGGGGGATTGCATATCCATCAGAGCTTTCGTCTTCTTTGGATTAGCTCTAATCCCCTCGGAGGTCACCATATATCCCAAGAATTTCCCCTCCTCCATGCCGAATGAGCATTTTTTGGGATTTAATTTCATATTGTTCCTTCTTAAGTTATCGAACGTTTCAGCAATATCTCCCAACATCTCATTTTCTTCTTTGCTTTTGATGACCATGTCGTCCACGTATGCTTCCAAATTTCGTCCTATATGAGATTGGAACGCTGTATCCACCATGCGTTGGTATGTTGCGCCGGCATTCTTCAATCCGAAGGGCATCTTGGTATACCAATACGTCCCTTGATCTGTGTAAAAGGTTGTCTTTTCTTCATCCTCCTTTGACATCTGGACCTGGTGATAACCCTTGTAAGCATCCAGGAAACACTTGTATTTGAACCCCATGACTGATTCTATCTCCAGGTCGATCTCTGGCAAGGGATAGTAATCTTTCGGACAGGCTGAGTTGATGTTCTTAAAGTCAATACACATTCTCCAGCTTCCATCACATTTTTTGACAAGGACCGAATTGGATATCCATGTGGGGTACTTGACCGGACAGACAATGCCTGCCTTTACCCATTCTTCCACTTCTTTCGTTACGGCCAGACTCCGATCCGGGGCTAACACTCTGCGCTTTTGGCATATCGGCTCTACCGAGGGGTTGGCGTTCAGTGCGTGTTCAATTATGCGCCGCGGAACTCCAGTCATGTCCGCTGGCGTCCAGGCGAAGACATCCATATTTTTCTTAAGAAATGCCTTGAGTTTTTCCTTATATTCTGGCGATAGGCTACCCCCGATAGTTACCATTTGTTCTGAAAAAGCTGGATTTACCATAACTTCTTCGGCGGCCTCCGCCTCCTCCGTTTCTTTTGTTGTCCCCTCATTTTGCTCCGAAGGGGTCATTTGTGCTTCTTCTAACTTTCGGCATTCCGATATTACGACTGGCTGAGCTCTCAAGGTGGCTATTCCCCTGGGGGTTGGGAATTTCATCATGGCATGTATGGTTGAAGGAATTGCTCTCAACATTTTCAATCCGGTTCTCCCAAGGATGACGTTGTACGGCGATGGGGCTCGTATGACAGTAAACTTCATGGTCGTCCTCCTATACATCCCTTCTTCTCCGAACGACACATCCAACTCTATTTTTCCCAGCGGTTTTGTCACTTGCCCGGCGAATCCCAATAAGTCCGTTTGAGTTTGTTTAAGCCGGGATTTAATTTCCTGACTTACGTTATCGAAGCAGTGCTCGAACATGACCTCTACTGAGGCTCCCTCATCCACAAACACTCTTCTCACCAGATACCCTTCCATTGTAGCTTCTATAATAAGAGGCTCATCCGATACATCTCCAAGGGGTATGGGAGGAAAGGAGATAGGGACGTTCATCCATCCTTCTTCGTGTTCGCGTGATTTACGCTTCTTTTGTTTCGACCTCCCACTGATCATATTAATTATCTTATCTTTGGCCGGGAGATCTTTTTTCTGTGCATTCCTTCTCTTCTGACAAACATCTTTGACCAGGTGATTCAACTTTCCCGACTCCAGAGCCAATTCCAATTGTCTCTTCAACTGATAACAGTCATTTGTATAATGGCCCTTCTCTCCATGATAATCACAGTATCTATCTTGGTTTTCCTTCTTCGGCGGGTCCTGCATCGGTCTTGGAGGAGGTAATCGTAACTGATGCTCAGTGGCCAGAATCTCTTTCGGAGGCTTTGTGAGCGAATCTAGTGTTAGTCGGCGAGGGGCAACACCCTGATAATCGTTCCGCGGCGGAGGGTAGGGTGCCTGTCGGTCTCTGTTAAAATATCCGGATCGCCCCTCATTCCTCTTCTCATTCCCACTCCTCTATAAGTTCTGTCGTCCCTCCGAAATGACCCGGTTGATGCTCTCCGAGACCGGTCGTAGTTTCTCCCCGAGGTAACTCTGTGCTAGCGAACGCTTCCTCCGATCGTACAAAATCATCTACCCGAATCATCATCTCATCGACCGTCCTAGGAATCTTATCGGCGAACCGTTTGGCCAATTCCGGGCACTTGCAACCGTTCATAAACGAAGAGATTCTCATAATTTTCGGAGCCCCTTGTATGAACCCCGTCTCCGTGGTCCATCTTTCTTTGAATTCCGGCAGTGTTTCATTTGCTTTCCTCACAATCTTCATTATCTCGGTGGGGTCTTTAGTGCATGCTTTGTGTAGGGAGAAACGGGTCTCAAACTGGGCCCTGAGGTCTGCCCATTCGTCTATACTGCCCAGGGGGAGGCGGTCGAACCATCCTCGGGCTCTCCCGTCCAGCGTTTGCCCAACATCCTGCACCAAACGGGCATGGGCCACTCACCTTGCCCTGCCGCTCCGGTGAATCGGTTGAGGTGGTCTTGGGACACCGCGACTCACGTTTAAGCTCAAACGATACGTAAGATCTAAAAATTATTTCCTTTCTCCATGTTAATATTTTCCGCCACCTTACTACATAAGTGACACATAATATGCTTCCAAAACCACTAAACTATTCTTTGACTTTGGTTATTTAACCTTGACTTTGTTAACTTATGGATAAACACTTGAACCATAGGATCATAAACTAGGAAGTGACCATTTCTTTTTTTTTGGTTCTTTCCTGTCGAACACACCCAACTAGGTACATCAACTTTGTTTCATTCCATAAGCTAGTACATAACTTCATTTATTTGTGAGTATTACCCAACAAGCAATCCTATTATCCTAAGGATAGTCAACTACTATTGAATTCAACACCATACTTTTTTTCTTCTCCCTGCTTGTCGACAACAAACACACTCAACATATAAAAAGTTTTGATGCCAATCATATCATGTCTCTCTTCAAATCCTTATTAACCACCATACCAATCTATTACACAAAGGTTAGTCAACTTCCATAGATTTCATAACTATTTTTTTTCCTCCTTCCCCATGGTACTAGTCGACCCATGTCTACTCATTCAACCTAAATCTTCCTCCTTTGGTCTATAAAACCCACGACAAATACAACATATCTCCTCCACAATTCACTTTCAAAATCACTAAAAACTACTAAGCATATTCTAAGGGTTAGTCTTGAAGTCTTTGGGTAATTTTGGAGAAAGCTTGGAAGGCTTTGGGGGTTAAACAAATTTGTCTTGGTTCACTTCTCTTGCTCGACACATACACAGCCGAACCCACTGTAAGATTTCGACCAATTTTAGAACATGCATTTTCATAGACACTTATCTTTCACATGAACTAATGTAATACACTTTATAAATGTTAATATGGTCAAGTGTTGAAAACTAAAATTTTGGTTCTTGTATTTCTTTTGCTCGACTCACATCACACCTCACTGGATGGTGTTGTCTCTAAACCAAATTCTAGGTCCCTTGTGTCACTTATGTGTTAACAATGTCAATACATAATATTAAACACAACCACTTGTAAACACTTAACTTTATTTAAACACTTGAGTCGTGATCAAAACTGTAAACTAAAACTTGCCATACTAATCTAGGTCGCGTGTCGGTGCCGCCCATTTATACTATTGACTTTACTCAGGCTACTTTACTGAGGTGAGTATTCACGGACCCCCTTTTCTTACTATTTAAATCTCTTTGGGGTGGAATGCATGACTTAAATTCTTATTTGAACTTATGACTTATATTTTATCTGAACTCTTTGAAATTGACTTTGAACCTTAGGACATTACTTTGAGATCATGACTTGTTTTGAACTTTATGTGCCATACATACTAAATGCAAAGTCTCCCTTGTTCGGAGCAATCTTGATAATAATTCTCACCATGTCGGTGAGTGACAGTAATTCTCGCCTAGGTGGTGGAGTGGCATAAAGTCTCCCGTGTTCAGAGCAGTATAAAGTCTCCCATGTTCGGAGCAGTCTAAAGTCTCCCTTGTTCGGAGCAGTCCTTATTTATTATGTACATGGCATTTTTATTGTGAACCTGATAAACATGTATGTTTGACGCTATCTTCACCATTTGGACTTTTCTTAAAAACCTTGGACTTCTTTTGAACGAAACGTGTATACTCACCAACTATTTTCATAGTTGACCCGTTTTTCTCATGCATTTCAGGTGATCGTAAGTAAGTGTATTTTATGAAGACATTAGCACTAAGGAGTCTTCATCTGTCATGTTTAGTTGGATGGAATAAAAATGTTATCTTTTGGAAACAAACCTTTATGTTTCAAATGCCGTTGTTGGCTAAAACGATGTTGTATCAATGTACTGGTTCTTTAAATTTAAATTATGGTATTGTTCTATATCACTCTGTACTGTATATTGATTTCGTAACACCCCAAGACCCGAACGCTTCCGCTATGCCACATTTTTGGGGGTGTTACAGGTGACTTCCTGACTTCCTTGAAAGGCTTTCCCAAATCTGCGTCCGGCACCTTGTCCCACGTTATGATCCCTTTCTTCTCCTTGACTACCTCAGTCTTTTCTGGGCTATCCTCCTCATGAAAGTCCAAGCGTATCGGTTGTACAGTATTTTTCCTGTTGTGCTCTTTGACCATGGACTTGAGAGCAGAAATATACCCTTCTATCTGCTCCCGAGTGGCGGGAGGGGATTCGGCACCTCCTCCCCCAGATGGTTCTGGATGTTCGGAACTCGACATTCTATAGCCTTGGTAGATTGAATGTCGGTCCCACGGATGGTGCCAATGTTTAAGTATTTCTTTGCGGGGTGGTTGGTTTGTGAGAACTTCCTCCGGTCTTGATGTTGTCAAGTCCTTCGGATACCTGCTAAGATAGTGAACGCGTTAGTCTCGCCCCGGGTGTGACCCCCAGGACCAAACTCCGGCGTGAGGATAAGTATCGGTACGTAAGATAAAAGAGGTAATAATAAGATGAGTAAGTGTGTGTTAAGATAAGTTACCCTTGAGTGAAAATTGTTCCTCTTTATATAGGAGACCTATTTTTGTCTCCATCGGATGCGTCCAAATGAGATAGCGACCGTTTTGCGCGGCAACTGAGCCTTTGCTCTTTTTGGGTCCTTATTTGGTTATGTCATGACTTCTGAATATCTGTTGCTTACCTTTTATGTCAGGTTTAACTTTTGAGGCCAGAAGTGACCGTTAGTCCGAACGAGCTATGAGGTCGTTCGGAACTGAGGGTCCGTTCGGGTTAAGCCATTCGGACATATACGCCCACAGTTGGTCTGGATCTTGTCGTGTCCGAACGATATATGAGGTTCATCCGGAATTGGGTGTCCATTCGGCTTAAGCCATTCGGACATATACGCCAACAAACAACAAATACACCTTACCCGGGTGATTGGTGTTCGTTTATTGCAGAAAAAAAGGTGTTGTATTTGTTGTTCGATATTCATAAACAGTAAGAAGTGCTTTTTTTTTGTGAGTGTATATTTAGGGTGAGGATAAAGGAAGGGAGCCTTACATATTGGTTATATACGATTTTGTTTGGGCTGTGTTCTTCTAATCCGAAATTTTTGTGGATAATATGTGTTTGGGCTGAATTTGGTTGTTAAAGCCTAATTTGTGGTATAATTATTGAACATGATTATATTTGGCCTTCTAATTTTTAGGAGGTTGATTATTTCACATGGTTAAATTTTGTACGTTAACAAAAATGTGACTACGGGGATTATTTGTTTATTACTTTTTTGAGCTTGAAGTGACGTTTCACGGGTGAGTGTACTTGTAAAAAAATGTAATAATTTAAAATACGTAGCTCACGGGAAATTAAAATACGTAAAGTTATTGTTAGAAAAAACATAAAAATGAAAAACATTTGTTCGCCACAAAATTTAGTCATAGGGTACTCGCCGCCGCATTGCGCGGTTAGCCTGCTAGTTTCAAATTAAGAGTGAAATTTTGAAGGAAGATCCATTTACTTTTGTAGACGCATCTGAAATGTGTGGTTGTAGTTATTTATCATCCTTCTTATTTTAATTAATCTTCTTATTTGATCATAACTCTGGTTCAATATACGTAAGTTATATACACGTTTCCTTTTATTGCATTCACATCAATCTTTTTTTTCAAAATACACCAATTTCGCAAAATTATGAAAAAAACACTTTTTTTTTTTTTTTTTTTTTTTTTTTTTTTTTTAAAGTTACAAACCAAACTGAGCATATCACAACTGTTTGGACGAGCCATCTTCACCTATAGCTATACCTACAAGTGTAGAACCTAAGCACACAAAAGAAGATATGAGATATAAAAAAAGTAAAAGGCTAAAACACATGTCAAAGGCCAAAAGAATCAAATCCAACCACTCTCATCCCCCATTAGTGAACATAGATACCTCCACCAGATGATGCAATAAGCAAAATCTATAACCAAACAATACCAGTTTGCTCCATCCAGGTCCAAAACATAAGATAGCTCTATCCAAGACCAAAACATAAGATCAAATTCTAGTATATATAATCCCCGACGATCTCTAACACTTGAAGCCAAACAAACGTCTATTTTAACCTTTAGAAGCATTACAGGGTCAATGCACCAACCATTCCAGGACGTAATTTTCCCTTTTTCTCTGTGTGAAATCCAAAAGTACACAAGAACTTGTACTTCGTCGCATATTGTAGTTAGGCTCGATATCTTATTCTGGAACACTCTCTTGCTACGAATACACCATAGTTGTTTTCTTACTCTATCCGGCTATTGAACCTGGTTTCCCTCTGCATATGGTAATAGAGAGTTAGACAGCTTAGAGAGCTCCTCAAAGGGCTAGTTCTCACTCTGTTTTGGGGACCCCCAAGACTTTCTTTTAAGTACAACATTGCCTAGCAAATCGCTTGCCAACATTTCTTTTGCGTGGAGTTATAATTATTGTGACCACTATGATTAATTATATCTCCCTTAGACCTAACATTAAAATTACCCGTGTTTCACCATTTAAAGACTGTTTTACATCATGGCACAACTCTTGGGCAAGACATAAAACAATGCTCAAAAGTTTCTACTTCGGTATCACAATGAAGGCAAAGAATTGTGTTGCGATCCATACCAATATGATGGAACCATGAGCAAATAGGAAAGCGTCGTTGTTGGAGCCGCTAAATAAAGATGCACATTTTTCTTAGGATGTATGTGTTCCACTTAGTCTTTGAGTTGTAACTGTTTGAGTTTAGAGTAAGTTCATTAATTTTTCCTCAAATACATTTAACAATAAAGATACTTTTATCATCAAGAAGCCACCTCCATGAACCTAAATGTACATTAGGAACAAAAAAATTAGTTAACATCGCCAATTCCATTAGTTCAATTATGCAAAAAAAAAAAAAAAAAAGACACTTAAATTAAACAAACGTCAAATACCACATTAAAAAAAAAGCAATAATTATGATTGATGGAACTAGCTATAGCTGAAGTTGGAGTTTATATTATGATTTTGTTAGAGCTGGAGCTTATTATTAGAAAATGACATAAAAAACATATCAAATTAAAGTCATATATATTTCAAGTTTGCCTAGTCATTCAGAATACTAAAAAAAAAAAAAAATTAATTAACTTAACTAACTATAAATTTTAATCATTTTTAAATGCTCATTTCAATTAGCTTGTGTTTATTATTATAGCTTACATGACAAACGAAACTTGTTTTAAATAAACGCTTTTCCTCTTTGTTAAAAGTATACAAAGTTATGATCAAACACAATGAAGCAATTAAACAAAACAAGTTTTATTACGAATCAACTCAACCAACCACCCCTTATGGTTGATTCATTTATGAGTTTTACAATACAAGAAAAATAGAGAGTTTAGATTACAAAGAAACTTAAAAACTAAACGAATACAACTGTGTGTAAAAAGCACACAGTGAAAACCCTAAAAACTATCTAATAATGAGAGAATGAGATCTTTTATAGCTGCACTTGATTGAGTATCCTTCACTTGTCACTTTAGTTCCTTCAAGTTCTTTCCAACTTGCACCTTTAGTCCTTGTACTTTAGAACTCCATTTATTAGCTGCCTGTACACACAAATTACAAACCACACAACTTCCACAAATTGCACAATAAGCCCTCAGCTTATTACACAACTCATAACTTTCATCATTCCCCCTTAAGTTGAGGCTTATAAAAATCTTTCAAGTTTAACAGCTCACAAAACTTCCTGTGTTCAAGTATACTCAAACCTTTTGTAAAAATATCAGCAATGTTATTCTCAGATTTGACTTTAATAGTCTTGATAACACCATCAGAAATTTTTTCTCTTATGAAAAACAAGTCAATTTCAAAATGCTTTGATCTTTCATGTAACACAGGATTTGCTACAATCTGCATTGCACTACTATTATCACAGTGCATTTCTACAGGAGTTTCAACATGGACTTTAAGATCTTTACAGATCTTTAGAATCCATATAATCTCACAAGTCACATTGCACATGGCCCTGAATTCTGCTTCAGCAGAAGACCTAGCCAAAACAGACTGTTTTTTGCTTTTCCAGGAAACAAGATTGTTGCCCAAATAAACAGCAAACCCAGTCACAGATTTTCTAGTGACTTTACACTTTGCCCAATCTGAGTCAACAAACACTCTTATATTACTATTGCCACTTTTGGTAAAAGATATTCCTTTGTGTTGATGCAAATAATGTTCTAAAAACATTATTTATATCTTTCGATTACTTCACGTTTTGAGGATGACAAAATGTGAAATCACGATACGTTAAAATCAACGTAAACAAGTCTTTAATCGGAAGATCCCGTTTCTACGCAAATCACTCTAGAACAAAGTTACAACTTGAACTAGTGATCAAAGAAGTGAATTTATGTTTTGAAAATTCACATTTTAAATGGGACAAAACATTTTTTCAAAAATACACATGACAAATTATTTTTGAAATATTAAGAAATGTTTTAATGGAAAAATATGTTTGAAAATCACAACAGCTATTTTTCCCCCCAAAATCAGCTCCAACCTTCCCCAAATAAGTTTTCACCAGAAAAGACAAAATTTGGAGCGTCCTAGTCTAGGACGGCTCCACGGTTCCGTTAAATTTAACGGAGCCGTGGGGTATTTAACGGAGCCGTCCGTACCATTTTTTCTGTAACGTTCAGATTTTTCTTGCCTATAAATATCAACCCCTTTCACAGTTTTAGGCACCCTTCACACACAGAAAAATCCCCTAGCTTAATCCTCTCAAACCTTTCACTTCTTTAGATTAGTTTTCTTTGTTTCAAGAGTGATCCAATCATCCTTCAAGTGATCCTCTTCATACCTCTTCATTAGCAAGAGAAGAACACAAGTATCCAAGTAGATACAAGGTGTTGTCATCCCTCTTCATTAGCAAGAGAAGAACTCAAGTATTCAAGAAGATACAAGAGTTATAGTTGTTAGGTTTTTGTAACACTTGTTACAACCTTGTTGTATCTTTGTATACATCAAGCTTTCTTATCTTTTGTGAGTGAGAGTGAAGATCAAGTGTGATCTATAGAGATAGTGAACATCTCTTATAGCCATTGGGCTTGTGTGATTGATCAAGAAGATCAAGGGTCGATAGATTAGTGTTAGTTGAGTAGAGTGAAGTGAGTGTTGATCATTGTGATCGTGTTGAGATCTTGGTGATCTCTTGAAGCCATTGGGCTTGAGTGTTTGGTCACGTGGACCTTGGTAGATTGGTGCTAGCTAAGATTAGCACTCGACATCTAGCTTAGTGTCGGTAATAGGATAAGAGACGTGTACGGTTTTCTCCGCCTGAAGGGAGGTTGTTGATATAGTGTTTGAAACTCTCGAGTGTGGTACTCGGGGAGTGGAGTAGGGCGAAGAAGAGCTTCGTAGCCGAACCACTATAAATCCTTTGTCTCGGTTTGATCTTTCCAACTCTACTCTTTACTTTCATTATTTTGTATTAGTTAGTTTAGTGTGTAGTTCATATTGGTGTTGATTGATAACACAAAGAGTTCGAATCAAGTTTTCCAATAGCTAACTTTTAAAACAAGATTTTTAAAAGGATTTTTTAAACCGGTAAACTATTCAACCCCCCCTTTTAGTTTCCCACAATTGGTATCAGAAGCCACGTCAGTCAAGTTTTTAAAGTATATTGTATTTTAAAGCTTGAATCGATCAATGGATTCCGAAAAATATCTAGAAGGGCAATCTATGCAAAGACCACCACTTTTCGAAACCGATTGTTTTATATATTGGAAAACAAGATTCGAAACGTATGTGAAATCAAAAGACATTGATCTTTGGCATGTTATTACCGAGGGTGACTTTCAACCTATTCAAATGAATCCGGAAACTAAAAAGGATGAAATAGTTTCTTATGATAAACAAAGTGATGAACTTAAAAGGAAATTAGCCAAAAATAATGAGGCTAAAATGATGATTTATAATGCTTTGCCTAAAAAGGAATTCGAAAGAATTTTCATGTGTAATACGGCAAAAGATATTTGGAAAACTTTGTTAGTCACTCACCAAGGTAATAACCAAGTCAAAGAGAACAAGATAGATCTTCTTGTTCAACAATATGAACAATTCTCCATTTCGGAGGATGAGTCAATAGATAATGCTTTTGCTAGATTTAATACTATTATCACTAGTCTTAAAGCTCTTGATGAAGGTTATTCTAGTAAGAACTATGTTAGGAAGTTTCTTAGAGCTCTACATCCTAAATGGAGAGCAAAGGTCACCGCCATAGAAGAGTCAAAGGACTTGGCGGCATTATCACTCGATGAACTTATAGGAAATTTGAAAGTTCATGAGATGATCATCAAGAAGGACTCCGAAATTGTCAAAGGCAAAAGCGAGAGAGTTAGATCTCTAGCATTAAAAGCCAAGAAGGAGTCCAGTGATGAGGAATGTTCGAGTTCCGGTAGTGAAGATGAAGAGTACGCACTAGCCGTTAGGAACTTTAGAAAGTTCCTTAGGAGGAAAGGTAGATTTCCTAGACAACCTTGCGATGAGAAGAGGTCATCCCAAAGACATCATGATGAAAGAAAAGGGACAAGTGATAGGAAATGCTATAGATGCGGAGATCCTAATCACTTCATAGGTGAATGTCCTAAGCCACCAAAATCCAACAACCAAAGAGCCTTTGTAGGAGGTTCTTGGAGTGATAGCGGTGAAGAAGAAGAGAAGAAGCCTAACGATGAAAAGTGCCTAATGGCTCAAGCTTCTAACGAGGTACATTCCGACTCTTCTTATTATAGTGATAATAATTCGTCAATAGATGATAGTGAATTGCATGACGAATACAACAAACTATGCGTAGTTAGTACTAAGATCTTAGGTAGAAACACAAAACTTAAGTTAAAACTACAAGAACTAGAACTACAAGTTCTAGAACTAAAAGATCAAGTCAAAAGACTTGAGAAAAACAAGGAAGTAGACTTAGGATGCGGGTCATGTATAAGTCTTCAAGTAGAAAATGAAAAACTTAAAGAAAATGCTTTAAGAATCATTAAGTTTGATGAAGGAACTAAAATACTTAATGATATACTTGAAAACATTAGATATAGTGAACATGACCGTGCGGGTTTAGGTTTTAACCCAAATCAGGCTTCTACAAGTGGTACCAAACAAGTTAAATTTGTAATGCCTGAAACGTCTAAGTCTGAAGGGGACGGCACCACTAAAGGTACAGACGGCACCACTAAATTTAGTGGTACCGTGGTACCGTCTGGTGCTGAAGACGAAACTGGGTCAATTTTAAAAAGTAGCCTAAGTCCTAAACCGAGTCACATAGTTAAAAATAGTTCTAGTGTGTCTACTCCAAGTAAAGAGGAGGTCAAAAGCTCTTACAAACCATTGTCATCTCCGGAACATGGATTTGTAAAGCGTGACACTAGGTCGACTACTCCTCCGCCTAGAAAGGTGAACTCTCCCAAACCTCGGTCTAGAACTCCTCTACCGAGAGGTAACTTTAGAAGACAAAATAATCCAAGTAACTTTCCCGTAACTTGGAATGATCGTCCATCAAAAGGTTACTTACCATGGGAAATGTGTCCTCCATTCTCACATCCTAAACTAACGCAACAAATGCGTAGGATGTTTGACTCTAACAACTTTGGACCCATGAGATATTGGGGACCAGATGTTTGAACTTTTGTTTTGCTAGGAAAACATGAGTGTAAATAAATTTCGGAGTCTAACAAAAGGAGTATGATGTGTTATCAAACAAGTCTGGTGACACAAAAGTCAAGTCGTGTCTTATATGCTCAACATTCAACAAAGGTTGTCTTATCCTCTAGTTTTAAGAGCAACACCTCAGGCACATGTACGCTTTCTTAAAACACCCTTTGTTAGTAGTAATGTTTGGCATGAAATAGTGTAGTTAGAATCTAACATGGTAGGCACTATAACACAGAAACTATATTCACATCTCATCATGTCAAACTCAACTTGTCCAAAAATGTTCGATGATCGCTTGAAGATCATGCGTGACAAGTTTGAATTAAGCATTGATGAGTGAATCAAGTTTCCTTCCTTGCACATAAGTAATCTAGCCTAAATTAAGTATCTGTTTAAACTTATGTATACTATATGTATGAGATACATAGTTTAAGTAATAGTCTTAATTGACACTGATGCCCATATCCGCAAAAACGAAACTCACAAGAGACGAAGAAGGTGAGTGAGCGGATATAACTAGGTTAGGGGCATAATAGGTAAAGCAGTTTACCTAACGGCAAGTAGGTCCATTATCATGAATAGCGTTGGCTTTGTGCCCACTTGTAAGAAGTGTCCCAAAACCTCTTACATCAAAGTGTTTAATGTATCATACCATACATTAAAGATACTACACACTTGAGATTACGATATCTTGAGGAGATTGATGTAGAAAATGTTTCTATACAACTCTGATAATGTGAGAGTTAATGTGGATTGAAACATAAAGAGTAATGTTTGTACCTTCATAGGTTGATTTACAAACATCTTGGTTCCCCAAGAAACAAACTACTCTCATTGTCTCCACGACCGAAGCCGAGTACGTAAGCGCCGAAAAGGCATGACAACAAACACTATAGATGAGGCAACCCCCTATGAAGAGTAGCAGTCAAGATGCCATTAGACTTGACCGGGGACCCTGTAGTTTGCTCATGAACGAAGCTCGTCGAAGTACGTCATCTCCTCCGTCTCTTGAATGACAACATTGTCTATTCACCAACCAATACGTTCTCGTCACCCCACTCATGACTATTTAGATAACTCTTTCGAATTATTAAAGTCATCGTCCACCTCTCTCCTCATGACCTCTTAATAATTCACTTGAAATATTAACGTCATTTCTCACGTCTTGTTTCATGACTCATTTGTCATTTCACTCACATCGCCTCATGACTCTTAAGTCATTCCTCTCATCCCGCTTATGACTATTTCGATATTTCAATGGAAATATTAAAGTCATCTCTCGCGTCATATCTTATGTACGTTTTATCCCTTCTGTGACTCCTCAAATATTTTACGGGAAATACTGAAGTCATTCTCCATGAATCACTGATGAATTCAAATAAGTACATTTTATTATCATCATTTATCCTATTTATTTGACTTGTTTTATTATATTATCTGTGAGAATCGATACGTTAATGTTTACTTTTGTAATTCTCAGGTAAAAACAAGTATTATGTGAAACTTGGCGATTTTGGACTAATTATGGAGCAAAACAAGAAAGAAGTTAAGAGTCTACTGAAATGTACAAGATCAAGACCATTCTGCTCCAGATACGCCGCATCTTACTTATTATATACGGCGCATCACTATCAAGATTTCACAAGTTATAATCCAAGACAGCAAGGACATGCGCCGCACCTAGAAATGGAGTTACGCCGCATCTTAAGGCGGTGTACGAATATTCCTGAATATATTAATCTTGGACCCCACGCGAAGTTAAGTCAATGCGCCGCATCTACTTATTCAATGTGCCGCATCTAGCCCTCAGACAGAAACTATAAATACCCCAAAGTCAGACGAATTTCGGGGAGCCTAGTTCGACATTTTAGCTAAACACAAAGACCGAAGAACCCTAGGACGAATTCAGACGAAGTAGCAGCACAAGACACACCTTGAACGAAGATACAAGAGCTGTAAGAAGGTCCTGCATGTATTCAATTCATTAAGTAGTTTTGTTTTATTGTATTAGTACACTTTAATTTATCAGGATTGATGGGCTTGTGTCATTGATTTAATCATGCACTTCAACTCCCCTTAAAATTGCTTTCCCATTAATTAAAGTTTATATGTTGATGTTTTTGGTGACTTTTATTAGTGCATTGATAACCTCTGTGTCTAGCTGAGCATTGCTTGGGTCGCCATGCCCCTTCCTCGCCTATTTATTTTATCGCCTATGCATTCTATCGTCTGTAGAAAAGTAGGAAGAAAGATAAGTAGGATAGTCATAAGTGATCATTAAGGGTTTACTCGCCGATAAGATTAGAGCCAACGAGAAAGGGATTAATCTCGGTGCGTTGCATCGAACTATACACTTCATATAAAACTAGCAATAAAACAAGTGACAAGCTACTTAACTATCAGGACAGGTCTTCTTATTGTCTCAAGTATTTATCTGTGTACGTGTGTGCTAATCGCTGATTCGTGCCTATTAGTTTAGTTTATATTTAATCATAACCAAACCGTGCCAGTCTCTCAGGCTGAACCCCCTTGCGTTAGATTAGGTTGTATAGCTAACTTAAGATATTAAAATACTGATTAGAATAACTAGATAATACGTTCCACTCTTAGTGATCGACACTCTACTTACCATTATATTCATACTGACCGGGTACACTGCTCGTTAAATAAGTCGGCTAAATATAAATTTAAAACTTGAATACTGCTAAAACCACAACGACATACCGTGGGTATAAATTAGAGCACTACGCACACGCGCATCAAGTTTTTGGCGCCGTTGCCGGGGAGTGAATTGTTATTATCTGTTAATTTGATTAGTATTTTAATTAGGTTTTTAATTTTAATTCTAACCGCTAACCCTGTTATATATTAGGTTAATTTGCATTCATTGTATTATTTGCATATTTTCTGTTTTTGTGTGTTTTTATTTTTCTTTAATTTTTGTTTATTTTCGTTTGTTTTTATTTTTGTTTTTCTTTCTATTTTCTGTGTTCTGCTATCGTTGTACTGAGCTAATTTAAACGATACGGCGCATCTATTTTCTTAGATACGGCGTATTGCGTTTAATTTTTATAAAATACAACGCGTTTAATAAATTCGATACGACGCATCTTTCCCCAAGATACGGCGTATTCTGTTTTTAATAAAAAAATTTCTAAACGATAACGCCATACGACGTATCTGCTTTAGCAGATACGGCGTATCTATTATTTTAATTAAAAACAGTTTTCGAATTAAAAACTAGCTGGAGTAATCAAACCGTTGATGATTGTAAGGCTGTAATAAGACGACAAGAGTGGAGGAGAATTCAGTACTGGTAACATTGAGTGTCTTAACATTCTTGAAATAGAATTCCAGGTTACTCAAAGAGAAGACGAAGATTGAAGTGGAGATCAAGGCTACAATGAAAGAAGAGAGCTCTGCAACCGACTTACATGCCTTGCCTCATAAAGAAAAGGACCCAGGAAGTTTTACTTTACCTTGTTCAATTAATGATATATCTTTCAATAATGTGTTAGCTGACTTAGGAGCTAGCGTTAGTGTAATGCCCCTTAAGACATTCACTACACTAGGACTAGGAAAATTAGCACCAACTAAGTTTCTTATTGAATTGGCTGATAAAACGGTAAAACGACCTGAAGGGATTGCTAATAATGTGCTAGTTAAAATTGAGAAGTTTGTTTTCCCTGTAGACTTTGTTATATTAGATATGCCCGAGGATGTTAAGATTCCTTTAATCCTTGGAAGACCTTTCTTGTCTACCGCCCATGCTAAGATTGATGTGTTTAAAAGAAAAATCTCATTAAGGGTAGGGAATAATAAACTAGTCTATAAGTGCCAAGATCCTGTTAAAAGCATAATTAGAGGCGTCTATATGCTAGGATTAAGAGAACGTATGGACCTCGATCTTGAAGCTAGGCTTATGGGAGAAACATTGATTCAAAACAACTCAACTAATCCTAATCATGAGAACTTCGAGGAATTTATTGACCTTAATGTACCTACCGAACTTAGGCGCGATATTGTTAATGATTCTGATGATGAGTGGTATGATTGCGTAGTGATTAACAAACGTAGGAGAATAGTTGAGCATACGAATTTGAATAATGATGTGTTTATTGAACTACCACCCACCCTTGCTTATTTATGCCTACATGATAATAAGAATTTCCCGTCTATCATTTTGTCATCTCTGCCCGAAAGGGACAGAACTTTGTTTATACAGTTATTAAAGAAGAATGACGTGGAAATTAAGGACGAACAAGGAGTGTTCAATATTACTGAATTGGCGATGAGGGAGCGCGATGCTTCCGACTCCTTCAATGATCGGTATTAAGGAGCTGAACGTGAGTCTAACTTGAAGACTCTGGAATAAAGACAAGTGCTGACCGGGAGACAACCCGGAGAATTTTTACTATTCTGTTCTGTGTCGAGTCAGTCAGGCCCGCAGAAGATACGACGCATCTCAATCCTGAGATGCGACGCATCTCAATCCTGAGATGCGACGCATCTCCTGCACTGGTCATATCTTACTTTATTTTCTGCATTTTTATTTTTAACTTTAAAACTTTCTGTCAGTATTTTAATGCGGCGCATCCCTGGTTAAGGATGCGACGCATCTTTTATTCAGATTCGTAATTATTCCAGGCTCGATACGGCGTATCTTCTTCCATAAGATACGGCGTATCGACTGACCTGATGATTTTCATTTTAATTTTTAAGTTTTTATTTTCCCTAACTACTAATGTATTATGCAAGTTTGAACCTTTCTTAACTTAGGTGTGTTAAAGTCTTGATGGTATTATAGATTCCTGCATTTCCTGTGGATACATCAATTATGAAGCTTAAATGTTCTCATCCACAAGAAAGATGATTTTTGCTCTTATACAAATAATGGAGGATCATACCGAGCAAATCTCAGGGGATTTTTTCGGTTCTAATTCTTTTATTTTCCAGTTTTTAACCTTTTACACAAACAACGAGGACGTTGTTTAACTTAAGTGGGGGGATTGGAGAATTAGAACACTTACTTGTCCTAAACTTTTTCAAAATATGCTTAAAATGTGCTTAATATATCAAAATTTAAAATTTTTAGCATGTTTTTGTTTAAAGTCTAAATTACATTGCTGCACACATGACGTTATTTTCAAAAATTGTGAACTTTTCAAAATTCACAAATCTATGAGTGTGCCGGTGACTTGTAAACTTTTGAACTTGGCTTGTATACTATTCGAGACCACCATAATAAGTATTATTTTCATAATTGGAATGACTTGTCTAAATTGGTAAATTTCTAGGATTACACCCAAATAGCCTTTATATGTTATGTGTTATTAGCTAACTACACTGGTTAGTTAACCCCCGTATAAACCCTTTTGTTACTCTCACTTTTAGAGTAAGATACCCCTAGAAAAACACTCAGAGCCATTCCTTTCGTTTCTTACACCTTTGTTATAATGTTTCGTTACACCCTTACACCTTAGCCTACTCTGTAGATTAAAATCCGTGGTTGGTTAATTGCTTTAGGCAAAGTGTGTTTCCTTACATTACCTGTGTTCGCGTGCGTAATTCATTATCTATGGTTAGGTCGGGAAATTGCACAATGCAATTGGAGTGAAAGTAAATATTGTATATCTTTGAGTTTATTTTTCGTGTGTTTACTACTTTCACTATTACCGTTATTTCTGAAGTCATGAAAAGTATGGAAAAATTATCCAGAGTTATCGTTATAGTGATGTGGTGAAATTTTACACATCTATGTTTATGTTTCAAGTTTAAAAAAAAAAAAAAAAAATCGAAAAAATGAGAAAAGAAAAAGAAAAAGGAAAAGTTGGATGTTTGTTTAAACAACTTATGTAAAGTTTTGTATTAAGTGGTCGATATCACCACTAGTTGTTGTATATTATATTTATGGATTGAATGGGAGTTGGACGTTATGGGAACGCCAACTAAGGTTATTCTTTGATTGAGATCTTGTTGAGTATAATTCGTGTCTACCTAAAGCGTGTGTTTCAAGTGTTAAAGCGTGAGTTATTCAATGATATGAGTCTTATTCATGGGATGGTTGGGATAGTGATTAACCACACTTAGGATTTTAATTTATCTGTTTTGTTTATTTTTTCATTTTACACCAATTTGTATCCCAAATATTATCCATACCCTATATTATTCTTTATCCAAACCTTTGATTTATTGAGATTAGGGATTTGAGCAATCTTAAGTATCGTAGTCGTGGATTCGGCTATGTATTTATGATTTTGTCGCCCTTTTTGATATAATATTATTGGTAAAGATTACTTGGTCCTATCTTTAGCCTATTCGAGTTAAGTATTTGAGCAATTGCAAGTATCGTGTTCGTGGATTCGATCATGTATTTGTGATTTTGTCGCCTTTTCTGGAATTTGAGATCGATAGAGATTAAGAAGAATGATCAACCCTTAACCTACAAACCCGTTTTACCACTTTAGACTTGTTATTCCTTAGCTTTAGTGGGGGAGATGCGTATACTTGCCAAGCTTATGATAGAATATTCGTCACGACTGGACAGTTAAACGATTAGATTTGCTTTTATCAAATTATTTTATTTTATTTCTAATTCGTTAAGTGTTTGGTTGTGTGATTATGACAAAATGAATACATGCTTAAATATAAAAATAAATCCTAATATCTTTTAGGATACATTTTCATAAGATTAATTCTAAGGTTTACTTGGAGACAAGTAAAGTTCAAGTGGGGGGATATTTGATGAACTCAAATAAGTACATTTTATTATCATCATTTATCCTATTTATTTGACTTGTTTTATTATATTATCTGTGAGAATCGATACGTTAATGTTTACTTTTGTAATTCTCAGGTAAAAACAAGTATTATGTGAAACTTGGCGATTTTGGACTAATTATGGAGCAAAACAAGAAAGAAGTTAAGAGTCTACTGAAATGTACAAGATCAAGACCATTCTGCTCCAGATACGCCGCATCTTACTTATTATATACGGCGCATCACTATCAAGATTTCACAAGTTATAATCCAAGACAGCAAGGACATGCGCCGCATCTAGAAATGGAGTTACGCCGCATCTTAAGGCGGTGTACGAATATTCCTGAATATATTAATCTTGGACCCCACGCGAAGTTAAGTCAATGCGCCGCATCTACTTATTCAATGCGCCGCATCTAGCCCTCAAACAGAAACTATAAATACCCCAAAGTCAGACGAATTTCGGGGAGCCTAGTTCGACATTTTAGCTAAACACAAAGACCGAAGAACCCTAGGACGAATTCAGACGAAGTAGCAGCACAAGACACACCTTGAACGAAGATACAAGAGCTGTAAGAAGGTCCTGCATGTATTCAATTCATTAAGTAGTTTTGTTTTATTGTATTAGTACACTTTAATTTATCAGGATTGATGGGCTTGTGTCATTGATTTAATCATGCACTTCAACTCCCCTTAAAATTGCTTTCCCATTAATTAAAGTTTATATGTTGATGTCTTTGGTGACTTTTATTAGTGCATTGATAACCTCTGTGTCTAGCTGAGCATTGCTTGGGTCGCCATGCCCCTTCCTCTCCTATTTATTTTATCGCCTATGCATTCTATCGTCTGTAGAAAAGTAGGAAGAAAGATAAGTAGGATAGTCATAAGTGATCATTAAGGGTTTACTCGCCGATAAGATTAGAGCCAACGAGAAAGGGATTAATCTCGGTGCGTTGCATCGAACTATACACTTCATATAAAACTAGCAATAAAACAAGTGACAAGCTACTTAACTATCAGGACAGGTCTTCTTATTGTCTCAAGTATTTATCTGTGTACGTGTGTGCTAATCGCTGATTCGTGCCTATTAGTTTAGTTTATATTTAATCATAACCAAACCGTGCCAGTCTCTCAGGCTGAACCCCCTTGCGTTAGATTAGGTTGTATAGCTAACTTAAGATATTAAAATACTGATTAGAATAACTAGATAATACGTTCCACTCTTAGTGATCGACACTCTACTTACCATTATATTCATACTGACCGGGTACACTGCTCGTTAAAGTGTGTGTGTTATTGATAAGTCGGCTAAATATAAATTTAAAACTTGAATACTGCTAAAACCACAACGACATACCGTGGGTATAAATTAGAGCACTACGCACACGCGCATCAATCACCCATGACTTCTTAAGTCATCTATCTAACTCATCTTATGACTTTTAGAAATTCCTCTAGAAGTTCTAAGTCATTCCCTCACAACTCGTCACATGACTTCTTGAATATTTCACGGGAAATATTAAGTCATTCCTCGCGTCTCATATTCCGACTAATTAAATATTTCATGGGAAATATTATAGTCATCCTCCAAAACTCAACTCATAACTTCTATTTATTTCACGGGAAATACTAGAAGTAAATCCTCATCAAATGACAACTTAGTCAATTTCCTTGAAAACACTAAGGTCATTTCCGGTCATCCCATTTAATCGTTTTTCGTCAAAAAGTTTATTAGGTATAAACTTTTTCATCATGTCAAAAAGTCTTACTAAATAAGTAAGATTAATCAGACAAAAGTCAAAACGGAAGAAAAATTGGACCATCAGATATACGGCTCCATTAAAGAGCCACGGCTCCATTAATGTTTAATGGAACCGTGGAGCTGTGCATCTGAAAAACGAGCCCATTTCCCTTTCTTCTGCCCAGACTTTCCTAACACACCCAAAAACACTTTCACTTGCTGTCAAAACCGAACCATAACACCTTAATTCAACTAAACTCTTGCAAATCAAGATTGAGGCATTGGAATCAACAAATCCTAATCACAACATCACTAATTGTAAGTAAATCACTCTTAATTTCATTTAATTTGAGTCTAGGGTTTGTTCTTGAGTATAAATCCGAATTGGGGATTTTCAAAATTAGTTAAACCCTTGTGAAATTAAGACTAGGATTAGACAATGTAGCATTCACATGATTCCCTAAACCTAGGATTTCCAAAAACCCATTTATGTTGCAAAACCTAATCCGAAATTAATCACTAAATTCGGATTATGATTGATTATTTGTAATGGAATCATGTTTAGGATGATTAAAATTGAGTTAGGAACGTTTTGTATTAAAAGCTTTTCAAACTAAAAGCTCTTTGGCGCCATGTTGAGGCGTTTGCCAAACACCCCAATTCGATCATTTTTCGAAAAATTTCACAAGTCTAGGATTATGAAACCTTCTTCATGCATTGTTGATGCAAATTAAAAAAGTTTTTGCATGCATACATGAACTCTCAAATATGGGTCGAAGTACATAATTGATATGTATTGTTCGACATATTAGATTGAGCAAAAGTGAAGTTAGGAGCGTTTGGGTAATCTCATTAGGATAGTTGTTGAGTCGAGATTGCCGCACCTCCACATTGTTTGCATTTAAGCACACACACTAGAAATGTAATCATTAAAATGCAACGAACTAACATATACAAATTTTTTTTTTTTTGTAGAAAACAATGCCTCGAAATGATTATCAAGATAACAGACAATACATTCTTAGTACTCTTGAAAATCTAAACATTCCTGATGAGCAAAGAGCTTATTTTGCAAAAGTCCAAAATCGATACATACACGAAGGGCGTGTAGTCGATGCACTCTATGTCACGACAGACAACATCCGTGTCTATTTCCCCTCTATCGAGTTTGATTGTTTATACAAAATAAACGATCAAGTCTGTCCTCGTTTTGTTCTCGAGTTTTATAGTCGAGTCCGTACCTTCACTGATGATGATGGTAATGTATTTCTTGATTTTTGGATTCAAAACCAAAATATCATCCTGTCTGTCTTCGAGATTGGACAAATTCTCGGTGTTCCTGCATATGGTCAGTGTGCATACACTGAAGACCATTCTCTTGAGTCTCTCTTCTATAATCTTGAGAATGTAGGTGCCTATCGCACTGAAATTCCCGACCTCGAGTCCATCAAACAAGTCATCCAAACACCTCGAGTCGTCCACACGTATCAAAAGCGTGATGGTTCAATTGTCCACCTTGACCCAAACCGTATCTACCTCAAAGAGCTCCTTCCCGACTTTAGAAGTTGGGAACTCCTTCTTCGTGAGAACGTGTTGAGCCTTGCGGCCAACCGTGATCACGTCTCTGCGAGTCTCGCCCATATGCTCTACTGTCTTAGTATCGAGGAACCATATAACCTCGCATACTATATGGTCAAAAGGATGGCCAATATTCATAGTCGTTCGGATAAGCTCGTGCCATATGGTATGCTGCTTACTCGTCTTTTCCATTGGGTCATGGAACATTTTCCCAATCTCCAAAGTGTCGACTATGTCCTAGTCAATCCTGTTATGAAACCTCTTGGTGGACCACGACGTCGCACAAAGCAACGTAAGGACAAAGGGTCCAAGCGTGGTCGTAAATCCACTTCCAACATTCCCCTCTCATCCTCTTCATTCGATCACGAATTATCATCTCAACATATGCATGCGGATGATGATGAGGTGAACGAAGAAGGAACGTCTTGTCCACGTTCTCCTTCTCCCGAAATCTAATTTGACAACCTTGACACCTCATCATTTCGACGTACAACCGACCTCGAAAATGGGATGGTCAATCTATCCCACGTGATGAGAAGGCAAACTACAATGTACAATAGACAAGTGGAGATGCATGAGCAAACTATCGGGGGATTCAAGTCCATCGGCAAGGCGATCAAAGGGCTTGGGAACAAGATTAAAAAGTTGGGGAAGAAACGAGACTAGTTAGGATTAGCTTAAGTAGTACTATTAACTTAAGTATTATTAAGCTACTATAAATAATGTCATGGCAATGTCCATAAACATTAACTTGCTTGAAATGTTCTCCTTTAACATTTCACACTTGAACATGGTTAATTTGCTTAGTTAATTAACCTTTATGTTAATCAATCTTGCCTAGTTCATGCATGATATCTTATTTTATTACATGCACTAGATGTTAAAAATGCTTGGATTCATGCATGCTTAATAGTTACCTAAATACATAGATGATCACATGATCATGTTAGTTACTAGTTGAAACTAGCTTTAGGAATTCTATGTGTTTGGTGATTTGAGGCTTTGATGTTAGGAATATAAATATTCAGATGAAGGCTCGGTCACCCCGAGCATCTAATTAGCATTTCTATAGCTTGTAGGCTTATCTATATTAGCTTAGTATTATTAGTATTAGTATTAGCCGTATCTATATTTGTGGAGTGGGTCGGGGCTTTCCCCACTGTCAGCTCGCTCCACAGTCCACTAGGGACATAATATGTAGTAGTATATATATCCCTTCCCACACAAGGGAAGGGTTGGACCTTTTCACTTAATCTAATATTACTTGTGTTTCTCTCACTAAAAAGGCTCCCACCTCTCTCTAGAAATCTTCTCTTATTCGATCCATACAACCCTCAAACTAGAGATTCATGTATTGTGAATACCCTACAATTGGTATCAAGAGCCATGGTTAGGTCCATGAGAGTTGGTATTCACGAATTAGTGTAGTTCTTGAGGTTTTTTGTTGGATTCGAATTGTAGTTTTTTAAGTTTTTTTTATTTTGTTTGTTTAGTAGCATAAATCTCAATTTGTACTTTGTTTAGTGATTAGAAGTTGTTTTTCTTTGTACTTTCTTGATTAAGATTAGTATTAGAGTGGTATTTTGTGTTTGGATTCACTGATTTAAGGCTCGTGTGGTGTTTGTGGGTGATTCGAAGGTTTTTCTTTCAAAAGTTCTTGGATGCGGTTTGTGTTGTTGGGACGATTCTTGAATGCGGTTTGTGTAGCATCGAGAACTCGGTTTGTCTTTATACTAGTTTAGGCAAAAGGACAAACGGCATTGATAGTGACAGGTTTGGAAATTTGAGCCAACGCGGTTTGTCTCTACGGTGCGTACGCGGTTTGTGTCTACGGTGTGAACTCGGTTTGTCTCTTTGACGCGCACGCGGTTTGTGTCTACGCGGTTTGTGTATCTAGTGTGAACTCGGTTTGTATCTCCACTGTGAACTCGGTTTGTCTCTTGGCACATACGCGGTTTGTATATCCGGTGTGAACTCGGTTTGTCTATTTGACGAATACGCGGTTTGTATCTTTGGTGTGAACTCGGTTTGTCTCTTGGCACCTACGCGGTTTGTATATCCGGTGTGAACTCGGTTTGTCTCTTTGACGCACACGCGGTTTGTGTATCTGGTGTGAACGCGGTTTGTCTATTTGGCGAATACGCGGTTTGTGTCTTTGGTGAGAACTCGGTTTGTCTCTTTGGCACACACGCGGTTTGTGTCTCCTGTGTGAACTCGGTTTGTCTCTTAGGCATATACGCGGTTTGTCTAGGCGGTTTGTGTCTTGGTGATTTTAGAAATTCCCGCGAAAGATTCGATTTCTCGGTTAAATCACAAGATCAGTAAAATCCCGTAGTTACTATGGCTACCACACCAAGTACATCATCAGATGATATTCAGGCAGCAGGATCTGACACTCGTCCACCTATGCTAGATAGGACGGATTATGAGTCTTGGGCACAACGAATTAGACTTTACTGCTTGGGTAAAGATAATGGTGTTAACATTCTTAAGTCAATTGACGAAGGACCTTATCAGATGGGTACCACCAGAGACGTTGTTACAACTGGTGAAGATGGTACTGTAACTTGGGGCATCGACAGACCTAGAAACTACAATGATCTTAATGAAGAAGAAAAGAAGAGGTATGATGCCGATATTAGAGCTTCCAACATAGTTATTCAAGGTCTTCCAAAGGATGTATACAAGCTCATCAATTTTAACACTGAAGCCAAGGCTGTGTGGGACAATGTTAAAATGTTGTTGGCAGGGTCAGAACTCACAAAGGAAGATCGTGAGTCACAGCTGTATGATGAGTTCGAGCATTTCAAAATGAACCCAGGTGAAAATGTCACAGATTACTATGTGAGATTTCATAAGTTGGTGAATGATATGAGAATGATCAGAATGACTATGCCCAACATCCAACTTAACTCAAAGTTTGTGAACAACATGACTCCGGAATGGGACAGATTTGTTACTGCTGTCAAACTCAACAAAGGCTTAAGGGAGACTAACTATGAACAGCTGTATGCTTACCTGCAACAACATGAGAAGCATGCTGTCTATGATCGGGTGCTGAGAGAAAAGTTGAATCCTTCAACTACGAATGACCCACTGGCTTTTATGACAAATGTACAACCAACAATCCAATCATCATCCTATCCAAGCTATCACCAACTTCACTCACAAGTACCTGCTATGAGTTCACAACTTGACTCAGGCTACTCTCAGACCGACAAAATGATTGACAACCTCACCAATCAAGTATCTCTACTGGTTCAACAGTTTCAAGCATCACTCCCTCAGACCAACAATCAGTTAAGGAATTCTTCCAACCCACGCAATCAAGCAATGGTGGAGGACGGGAAAATTGTGGTCCAGAATGTGCAAGGGAGAGCTGGTAGAAACATGGGTCGAGGTTATGTGCAGAACAGAGCAGGAAATGCCAATCAGGGGCAAGGAAAACAGATCAAGTGTTATAATTGTGGGGGGCTTGGACACATTGCTAGAAACTGCAATCAACCTAAACGTCCTCAGAACTCAGATTACTTCAAAGACAAGATGCTGTTAATGCAAGCTCAAGAAAATGGTGCTGTATTGGATGAGGAAGAATTATTGTTCTTGGCAGGAGATGGAGGAAATACTTTTGATGAAGATGTGGATGAGAAACCTGTTCAGGATCTGGCACTTAATGATCCTAACGTCTTCAAGGCTGATGACTGTGATGCATTTGACTCTGATGTGGATGATGAACCTACTGCTCAAACAATCTTCATGGCTAACTTGTCTTCCCTGGCCTCCTCTCGTCAAGCTGGTTCTTCTAATGCATCCGTGATTTCTGAGGTACTAAAAATTTATGACACATATAATATTGTTGAGGGACATCAGATTCCCGAAGAAGTACATCAGGCGGTTGTTTCTGACTCAAGTGATGTTGATATGGAAAATAGCAATATTGTCTCATATGAACACTATTTGAATAGCAACAACTCGCCTGATGTACCAAATGGTGAATCCTTTGTCAATAATGATGTGTGTGCTATGAGTAATGTACGTGCCTTAGACAATGCGAGTAATGTGAATAATGCATGTGTGTACCATGAGAACCAATTGCCTGTCCCTGATAATAACTTGATCACTAGACTTAACATCTATAAAGAACAAGTTGCTATGTATGAACAGCGTGCTAAGTTTGAGCTTAATGGTCGTGAGCAGAAATTAGAAGGTCAAATGAGTACACTTATTAAAGAGTCTAGAGTGCGAGAAGAAACATTAAAGTTAGAGTTAAGTTCTTTGAAAAGTCAACTAGAAGAGTCTGTCAAACAAAAACAGGAAGCACAAAAGTGTGTAACAACACTTAAGCAAGAATTCAAACAAAAAGAAACAACTCTTTTAAATGATTTCTCTAAACTCAAGACGTTAAAAAATAAGCTTGAAGATAAGTTGTACACACAAAATCAAACCATACAAACTGCTCAAATGATTCATAAGCACAGAAAGTTGAGTGATAAGCATAGTAAAATCATGATAGGTGAACCAAAGTCGACCATCCTTAGGGGTATGCAAGTACTTCAACCTGCCCTATATGATGGTAATGTGATGATTAAGCCTATTCATGACCAACCTGAGCATATCTACACTGATGAAGAGGATGAGTTAAGTGAGAAAACGAAAGAAAAAATGAATGAGAAAATGAGGGATCCCGAGTGCATAGCCCGACGAATAATAATCAAACCCCATGATTATTATGAGGAAAATCGTTTGACTGTGTTTGCTCCTCAAAAGAAGTTAACACCTGAACAGATATTTTGGAAACAAGATAGTGAAAAACTTAAGGAAGATAAACTTAAGGCCAACACCCCCCTCATTAGAAAAGTTGCGTCCATAACGGTGTATCCTCCCAATACACCTAGGAATCTGGTGCCTTTGTCTCTTCCCACTGAATGCAAAACCTTTATTAGCTTATATGTGCTTTGGCAATTATTTGCTGATTTTGAGAAAACATGTAAGAAGAGAATCACACCAACTGGCATTACTGAGGGGGAAAGGTGTTTTGAACATGCAAAAAGGTGTTACTTAACTGAGGTCATGCCATTCTTTAATCTACTTAAAGAACACTTTGAAGGGTTGCAAACTGCCCTTAAAGCCGAAATAAATGAAATGAAAGTAGTGTTTAAAGATATGGAAAATGAGGTGAATGAACATGCAATAGAACTTAAGAGTCGTGAGATTGAAAGAAAAAACATACTCATCACTAATGACAACTTGATTGCTAAATGTATTGCACAAGATGTATTTTACACTGTCACTGATTCTGCATTGTCTGCTTGTCAATTTAATGAGTATGCTATTGCGTTAAATGTCACCCAGAATCGTGTTGTTGAGCTTGAGGGGGAGAATTTAAAATTGCTTGAAAAAATTCAAAAAGATGACCATGATAATATGGTTAAACGTTTCTCAAAATTGGAAGTCGAATTTCTCAATTTGCAATTGAAATATCAACACTTAAATGAAAAACAGAAAATATCAAATGACAAGACATCCTTGGATGCTCCTGAATTTGATACGTATTTTGAATTAAGCAAACGAGATGAGACAATTCAAGCTCACACGAACACGATTCGACTGCTGAGGGCCCAAATTGCCCAATTGAAATCCAACAAGTGTGAAGCATATGGCACCAATAAACCTTCGTCTTCAGATTCTCAGAATTTTCAATATCAAAACACCATAAATAAGTTACATTATGAAAATGAGTGTTATCGAGAAGAAAATTCAAAGGTTAAACAACATTTCAAAGAGTTATATGATTCTATTAAAGTCACAAGAAACAATCACAATGATCAAATAACCTCTTTGACAAATGAAATTGAGAATCTGAAGGTTCGGGTGAAAGGTAAAATGCCATGCACCACTTGTAATGGTGATGCACCAAAGGCTACTAATAGTAAAAAGTATGATGTTGATGTTGGGGACATTCCGCTTAAGCTTAGAAATAACAGCCTTGCCCATCAAACATATCTAGATCATCTTAGAGAAGGCCTTGACACACTTCGTGAGGTAGTTGAAGAGGATAGGAATGATAAGCCACTTGATCAAGCAGTTGTCTATGCATGCAAACTCACGAAAAGGATTCAGGAAAACTTAGAATATGCCATAGGCTCAATTCCTAAGTTTAGAGGCCATAGAGATAGATTTGTTGCATCATCATCCAATGTTGTGAACAAGCATGTAGCCTTTGACCTACCACCCAAAACATCAGAACACAACACATCATTATCAGGAAGGCATGTGGCAGAAAAACATACTAATGTTACCTTCGATGCTTCTACAGGAGTAAAAAGTGACACCCAAGCTAGCGGGTCAAGGTCTAGAGGAAATGAAAGAAAGGATATGACTGCGCCAGCTAAGAATGATCACTTGAAGAATGTAGAAGCCCAACCTAGGAACAATAAGTTTACAATGAATAGGATGAATCGTGTTGATTCTAGTATCAAAAGTACTGTAATTAATTCGAATTCTAATGCTATCTGTAAAACTTGCGACAATTGTTTAATTTCTGCTAATCATGATGAATGTGTTGTGTCTTTTCTGTTGTCTTCTGCATCATCCCATGTTAAGAATGGTAGGATAACTAAAGCATGCAAAAAGGTTTGGAAAGAAACAGGAAAAACATTTGCTAGCGTAGGCTATCAATGGAGACCCACTGGAAGGACATTCAATTTAGGACAACCGTGCACGTTACCTAAAATGAATAAGCATAAAATTGTAAAAGTTAAGGAATGGAGACCTACTGGAAGAAAATTCAATTTAGGAAAACAGAGACCATTGCCTAAAATGAATATACATAAAATTGTGATGAATAAGGAATGGAGACCAACTGGTAGAATCTTGCCTTTAGAATCACAATGCCCTCCATCTAGGTCTTGTCCTGTCTCAAGTTCTGTCTCCATAGAAAAGATAGTAGCATCTGTGAAATCTGTTGTTCCTGAATATGTGTGTGCTGACCAAATGGACCCCAATTGCACTTGGGGATCCACATTTTTTAGTTATCCATTGTTGTCTGGTTTCAAATGCAGGTCGTACAAATCGTCCTGTGGTATTTGGACTCAGGCTGCTCAAAACATATGACTGGAGATCGCTCGCGGCTCAAGAACTTCGTGAAAAAGTTTATCGGGACAGTTAGATTTGGGAACGACCACTTTGGGGCTATTATGGGTTATGGAGATTATGTGTTTGGTAATAGTGTAATCTCAAGGGTATATTATGTGGAAGGGCTAGGACACAATCTGTTTTCTGTGGGTCAATTTTGTGATTCAGATCTGGAAGTGGCTTTCAGAAAGCATACATGTTTCGTCAGAGAATTGGATGGTCTAGATCTCCTCAAGGGCAGTCGGGGCACCAATCTATACACCATCTCAATTGAAGAAATGTTGAAGTCCTCTCCAATATGCTTGCTTTCTAAAGCCTCTAAAACAAAATCATGGTTGTGGCATCGTCGTTTGAACCACTTGAACTTCGGCACCATAAATAATCTTTCCCGTAAAGATCTTGTTAGAGGGATGCCCAGACTGAAATATGAGAAAGATCATCTCTGCTCTGCATGTCAACTGGGTAAAAGCAAGAAGCAAACCCACAAGCCTAAAACCATCAACACCAACTTGGAAGTTCTTCACACCCTCCACATGGATTTGTGCGGTCCAATGAGAATACAAACCATAAATGGAAAGAAGTATGTTCTGGTGATAGTAGATGATTATTCTCGGTTCACATGGGTAAAGTTTTTGAGAACCAAGGACGAAACTCCAGAGGTCATCATTAAACTGATAAAACAGCTGCAAGTAAGGCTAGATAAAACTGTCAGAATCATCCGCACAGATAATGGTACTGAGTTTGTTAACCAACAACTCCGTAATTTCTATGAAAGTATTGGCATCACGCATCAGAAAAGTATCCCTCGCACGCCTCAACAGAACGGGGTGGTTGAACGAAGGAACCGTACTCTGGTGGAGGCTGCAAGGACCATGCTTATATTTTCAAAGACACCGATGTTTCTCTGGGCAGAAGCTATAGCGACAGCATGTTACACTCAAAACCGATCCCTAATTCATCCGGTTCATGAGAAGACTCCCTTCGAGTTAATTCATAACAAGAAACCAGATCTTTCCTTTCTGCGTGTGTTTGGTGCACTCTGCTATCCAACTAACGATAGTCAAGACTTGGGAAAGTTAAGAGCTAAAGCAGATATAGGTATTTTCGTTGGATACGCACCAGACAGTAAAGGGTATCGAATCTACAATAAAAGAACCCGTAAAATCATGGAAACCATTCATGTTACGTTCGATGAGCTGAGTGAGCTACCTGTTTCAGGACAAATCAGTTCTGGACCCGATCTTCACCTTTTGTCTCCTGGACCCATTAGTTCAGGACTTGTACAGAATTCCACGCCTGAAGATTCTTATGTGCCACCTACATGTGAGGAGTTGAAGAAGTTATTCGATCCTATGTTTGATGAATACTTTGAGCCAACAAATGGAACCATCCCGAGTGAATCAGCTGTAATTCCTATGGATGAGGTTCAAGCCCCACAAGATTCAGAAGGACCTGCAGCTTCAGTATCAGTCAGTCACAATGCTCCTGCTGCCAGTCAATCGCCTTCGTCATCAAACACTCAAACTTCTCCAGTAATGCAAGAATCTTCAGATAATAACTCTTTGGAAGTTAATCCTTTTGCTCCTGTTGAAGAGGTTCCTTTTGAAAACATATTTGCTCCTGAACATCCATCAGACACATCCTTACCTGAGGAACACAGCACTGCTACTTCTGTTCATAACCATCAACCTCACGACCATCTCAAGAAATGGACCAGTGATCATCCAATCGACAACATCATAGGCAATCCCTCACGTCCAGTATCCACACGTAATCAACTAGCCACTGATGCACTATGGTGCTTCTTCAATTCCGTACTGTCTAAAGTCGAACCAAAAGATGCCAAAGAAGCAATGACTAAAGATTGCTGGTTCCAGGCTATGCAGGATGAAATCCATGAATTTGATCGACTTGAAGTATGGGAATTAGTGCCTCCTCCGGAGCGTGCAATGATCATTGCTTTAAAGTGGATCTTCAAAGTGAAGCTTGACGAGTATGGTGATGTCTTAAAGAACAAGGCACGGCTAGTTGCTAAAGGGTTTAGACAAGAAGAGGGCATTGATTTTGAAGAATCGTTTGCTCCGGTTGCTAGAATTGAAGCTATAAGAATCTTCCTAGCTAATGCGGCTAGTCGTAATATGATAGTCTACCAGATGGATGTCAAAACGGCATTCTTGAATGGTGACTTAAAGGAAGAAGTTTATGTGAGTCAACCTGAAGGATTCATGGATGCTGAACACCCTACTCATGTTTACCGCTTGAAGAAGGCTCTTTATGGGCTAAAACAGGCGCCAAGGGCATGGTACGATACATTGTCCAAGTTCCTCCTAGCATACAAATTCTCCAAGGGTGTTGTTGATCCTACACTATTCACCAGGAAATCAAGAAACCATCTACTGCTAGTTCAGATATACGTAGATGATATCATCTTTGCTTCAACAGATCCTGGTGAATGTGATAGTTTTTCAAAGGAGATGAATTCCAAGTTCCAGATGTCCATGATGGGACAAATGTCATTCTTCTTAGGACTACAAGTTTCTCAAAGTCCCGGAGGCATATTCATCAATCAATCCAAATACGCCAACGAGATCCTGAAAAAGTTTGGATTCCATTCAAGTGAACCTGTTGACACTCCCATGGTTGATAGAACGAAGCTGGATGAAGATCCTTCAGGGATTCCAGTTGATATCACACAGTATCGAAGCATGATTGGATCTTTGATGTACATCACGGCTAGCAGACCAGATCTTCTGTTTGCTGTGTGCATGTGTGCTCGGTATCAATCCAGACCAACCAAGAAGCATGTTGAAGCAGTAAAAAGGATCTTCCGATATCTTCAAGGCACGGTTCATATGGGTCTCTGGTATCCTAAGGACACTGCAATGGAGTTAACGGCATACGCAGATGCTGATCATGCGGGATGTCAAGACACTCGTCGAAGTACTTCAGGAGGAGCTCAATTTTTAGGGGAAAAGTTGGTTAGTTGGTCTTCTAAGAAGCAGATGAGTACTTCCATATCATCTACTGAAGCTGAGTACATTGCTATGTCTGCATGTTGTGCACAAATCCTTTGGATGCGATCACAGCTTTCGGACTATGGATTCTCATACAACAAAATTCCCCTATATTGTGACAACAAAAGCGCCATTGCTCTCTGTTGTAACAATGTTCAGCACTCCAGGTCAAAACACATCGACATCAGGCATCACTTCATCAGGGAACAGGTGGAAAAAGGAATTGTGGAACTATACTTCGTGAGGACAGAGTTTCAGTTAGCTGATATATTCACCAAGGCCCTCCCAAGAGAAAGGTTTCAGTTTATTCTCCCACGCCTTGGCATGAAAAGCATGACTCCAGAAACCCTCAGGTGTCTTCAGGAAGAACAGGAGGAGTAAAGGATTGTCTTCTTATATCCTTGTACATAGTTGTATATATCTTAAATCAAAAAGAAAAATACAAAAATATAAAACCTATAAAAAACCATAAAAATCGAAAAAAATCAGAAAATACCAAAAATAGTTCTACCTAGGCATGTCTTCTGTTTATCGATAACATTTACGTATCTAGAAATGTCATTCAACAATGGCACGGATTCTTAAATGAAGCTCGAGCAGAAGTTATACTAATCAGTTAAAACATGTCTTAATGGCTTGCAGTTACTTCATACTGCAACCCGCACTATACAATGGGGAAAGCATGTCGCCAAAAAGACAGCTGTTTCTCCAACCGGGTGATGTTCACCTGGGCATGGATTACTTTATATCCATGTTCTCCCGACTTGATGTACGTGTCAGTGCATCACTTCGTATATAAGAAGAGAAGTCTTCTTTTCATCAAGATTCTCTATCTTGTTTGATTCTTCAAGAGAGTCTTGATGTTACACAAGGTGGTAAATTGAACTAAATTTTCACAAATGTCCGTCGCTCAATTGAATGACTACAACTATGTTAATGGGAAACGGATCATCAATTGAGGGGGAGCATATGTGTTCAAATTTCCGACACCTTGCCACATTTGTGCAAACATCAGCAGTGACACTCTCTCGCTGTTTCAAAGGGAGCATAGTATGCTTCAAAATCAGAATACATTTAAACCTGACCACATTTTCTCCCAAATTTTTCTAAATATATTTAAATCAATTGGGATCACAAATCTCAAAAGGTTTGAAATTTATGATCGGGGGAGAGAATGTGATTTAAATATGGAATCTGATAAAATGTGATGATTTGGAAGTTAATGTATGCTCTCCCGTATGTGCTAAACCATTTTGTAAATCATGGCACATATTGAGGGGGAGCAAAATGTTTTGGTCATAAAAGCAAGCTCCTCCATATGTACGAAAAACTTTCTTATATCAATGCATATATTGAGGGGGAGCAAATGGTTTTACAAAACAATGGATTTTGGCATCTCGTGTGGCTGTGACTCAGAATTGACGAAACTTGAATTGTTATCAATCGAAAGGATTCGTCTTGGCCGGGTAATAACTTCAAGCTGGTCTAACCAGTGATGTAAGCGTGTCTCGAAAAAGATGAATCTAAGTAGAGTGTACCGTTTCGAGAAACTTTCTATGGACTTGACCAGGCCGGGTAATAATTTCAAGCTAGTCTAACTAGTGATGTAAGCGTGTCTCGAATCGGTCATGTTCACTGAAAGTGGATCAATTCAAAAAGTGCGTGCTCTACCTAACATGTGCAAATTTATAAAACAATCTACCGAGCACATGTTGAGGGGGAGCATTTGAAAAATATAAAACTCTCAAGTGTTTGCAAAAATGTGTTTCAGAATCATGAACACTTTGAGAGATTTTTCAATGATTTGGTTTATGGCAATCGTGGATGAATACTAAAGACCGACCATTTTAATTAATGCATGAAGTTATAAGGATGGTTAGGTTAGGCTCAAGTTCCCACGATCCCGCCAGAGCCGGAGGGATCTACCCAGGGACAATCCACTAGTTAGTGTAGAAGTCCTTAGGTATGATTGAAAAAGGAGAAATGTGTATAAGGGAAGAGTGCCGACTGAGATGGAGCTAACACTGGAACAAACCCAACAAGGTGTTAGTAATGAAGTCTCGGTAAGCACTGAAGGGGTTGAAGAATGAAAAAGAATTGTAAAGATAAAGGGTGAAAAGAAATAGCCCTCCTTACAACTTAGGCAGAAACCGGGTCAATACATAGTCTGTCAGAATCACTTAGTTGATTGCTGGCATTGAAGACAAAGTATCATGGACCCAGTGATACGCTGCACAACCCTCCCTAGCCACTCAAGGTCCCTCAAAGGATTCTTGTTTCAATTGTCACGGAGTTCAATACATTCCTATCATCTCTCTCACTCCGAGTTAGATGATATTGAAAAGGTGGCAGTCCTCTCCAGCCTCCGATCACCAAATCAAAACGCACAATTGAGTCTAGAGCCACGAGATACATAATAAGATCTCATAGGGACACGAATCATTTCTACAATGGTTGTTCAACCTTAAGGACACCAGTTGTAATCTTAAGAGTCCTACGCAGATCTTAGCAATCTGCCAGAACATTTATGAGAGAATTTACTTATGTAATTCTCAATGATTGAATGGAAATTCCTGCCAGGGTCAACATCAAGCAGCCCTGAAAGCAGGTCACTTAGGTAATTCCTCGTGGATTACGCTTAGTGGTCGCGGCGGTTTCAACCGGTCTACAGTCGTGGAGTGATCTCCAGCGACTCACCTAATCGTTGATTTACTACGGTAAAATCTTAAAAAGCCCTCTGTGGGTTTTCGTTTAGGAACGGTCTTGGTAAGGATTAGAGAGAGTCTTCACACTATGCTGTTGACGATCTCGAAGTCCAAACTTGTAAGTACCGGTCGAATTATTGCTAACTGTCGTATGCAGGAATTTCTGGCGGATGTTGCTGTGGAATGCTGTAGCTGGTTGCTGTTGTAGCTGCTTGCAGAAAAGATGCCAATCCATCACCACATGTTCACACTACATCATCATTATTATTCAACAAAGTCATGATCAACCTAAAGACCTTCAACACGGCTTCTGCTAACTCTGATGCTGAAGATCATGACACCAACCAGTGTGAGCATGTCGGCGCGAAGATTATCACATCACAAGGAAACATACTGCTGAAAGATGACTTAAATACAAATGTTGGATGATAAAGTCGAAGAATACTCAAAGATCATCCAAGACAATCGATCAGTCATCAAATCATCAATGCTGAATGCACAAAGATACTAGTGTGTGAAGAATCAAAGACTACGAGCTATAAAGACAAGTTCAGAAGAAAGAATGCTAGAATTCGAATTATTATTTCCGGGGTGACCTCCCTTAGGGGGAGATTGTTAGGAATATAAATATTCAGATGAAGGCTCGGTCACCCCGAGCATCTAATTAGCATTTCTATAGCTTGTAGGCTTATCTATATTAGCTTAGTATTATTAGTATTAGTATTAGCCGTATCTATATTTGTGGAGTGGGTCGGGGCTTTCCCCACTGTCAGCTCGCTCCACAGTCCACTAGGGACATAATATGTAGTAGTATATATATCCCTTCCCACACAAGGGAAGGGTTGGACCTTTTCACTTAATCTAATATTACTTGTGTTTCTCTCACTAAAAAGGCTCCCACCTCTCTCTAGAAATCTTCTCTTATTCGATCCATACAACCCTCAAACTAGAGATTCATGTATTGTGAATACCCTACATTTGAGATTTGCAGCCAATGGATTCCCCAGAAAATTTCCCCATTTAGGCTGCCTAAAACCTGCAGACCTGGAAAGAAGGTCAAAAGAGCCCACGGCTCCATTAAATAGGCCACGGCTCCACTAAATTTAGTGGTGCCGTAGTACCTTTAATGGTACCGTGCCTCTGGAAGACGAATTTAACAATTCTCTTTCACTTTTTGACTTTCTTTTCTTGAAAATCTGCAAACAAAACCTGATTCCCATGCACCCAAATCCCCAAATCCAACACCCTTTTCAACCTTGCATGCTTATGATTTGGCTATTTAAGCTAACATTATGCATTGCCATCCTTACACTTTCACACTCACCATACAACCATCATGGGATCAAGAGTATTCAAGAAACCTAGATTTAACATCAAACCAACAAATCAAACCACTCTAGTTGATCAATGGATCAAGAGTATTGACACACCTCAATCATCTACTAAACCTATCACCAATGACATTGCCTTCATTGATCTCACCTTGGATGATGAAGATGAAACCCACACACCCATAACCTCTACCAAATCATCATCTTCCTTCACTACACCCCAAGCTCCATCCAAGGCAACCTCTAACAAACCCACATCCTCATCCTCCACAACAAGAACAAACACACACTCATCTCAACCTAGTCCCATTCACCCTTTAGCCTTAACACTCAACTCATCACCATCAACTTCCCTTGAATTGGGAACTAACACAACACCCTCATCACTTTCACCATCACCACAACCTCTAGCTCTCACCCTCACCTTATCACCAATAACTCCATTTGAATTTGGGAGCAACACATCATCACCTTCCATATCACCATCACCTCAACACTTAATGGGTTATCCCATCCTTTATCCCCTACACGCACACACCTTAAGTTGTGCTTGTTGCCATCACAACTTTGAGCTCATCATGAACCTTAGAGATGAGCTTAGCTTTAGGTTTTCATACCTAGAACACCTCCTCTGTAACACCCCAACCCGATAAGGGTAGAAGTATCACGTTATGGTGACGTATCAAAGCAAACAAAAGCATATGACTAAATAATACAAAACGAATTTCAAAGGTAACAAAGAGAAAAATCTGAACTACAAGATTACAAATGAATTACAATAATTTCTAAGTCCAAAATATCGTCTCTTCTAGTCATCTCTATTCCGAAATGGCTTCTAAGTCAAAGATACTTCTCCACTCAATACCCAGCTTCCTACTAAAACCTGCCGCAGGAAAAGAAATGCGGCTGAGCTTAAAAAGCCCAGTGAACGGATATATACGAATAACAAATCATAAGGGTAAATAAGCATATGCAACGAAGGAAGGAAGATACGAAATCATAATCATAAGTCATACGAATCAAAGCATATCAAAAGTTAAGAGTGCATGAGAACTGAATAAGAACTGAATGTAAGAACGAAATGGAAATAAGGAAATATCATATAAGGATGTGCCATAAGAACTCCATACATACGTAATCCATCAAATCATATCATATCATATCATATCATATCAGTGTACGAAGAGGGGAGACCTCTAAGTACTAATCCAAAAGTGTGAGAAGGAGTGTAAGGCACACACCACCTGGTCACCATAATCATACATACACATAAATCCTAGGATGCATCCATACGCTCCCAACATAAGTATGTGTGACAGTACCAGACTGGTCACACACACGCATAAATGGCCAATAGTGTACACAAAATCATATCATATCATAAGGGGGAACGCCGTAGATCTATCACACCTCTACGGGAGTGTCATGCCTAGGGTGCCATCCTAGACATGGTCCTGGTACCTCCAGAACTAGTTAAGCTCAGGCACAGATCTATCATATCATACCAAATCATAATCAAAGTCAAAGCATAGCAAGAGAAACGAAAGTGTATCTCAACAAATCATGGCAAACACATAATCATATCATAGCAGAGACATTTAAACAAATGTCGGAATGAATCACATAAGAATGGCAATCATACAATGAAAGCCAAGAATCAAACAAAAGGGAATCATAGCAGTTATCGGATCATAAGAAATATCCCCACTGAAAAGGGAAAGCATAAATGTACGAAGCAAAGTGTCTTAGAGTAAGACAGAATATCCGTACCTCGACAAAGCACACCAAATATCAAGCAACAAAAGAATAGGGATGGATGATCACTCCCTCTTCACCCGATCTACAAATACGCATAAGTTCTCTTAAGTTTCATATCATCGAAAGGTTTCATATTAGTTCTCATTCTACGTTAAGTAACTTTGATCATTAACGTCCCCATATTTCAAATTAAAGGATTAGAGATGATCATATTCATATCTTAGGATTCATAATGTCACTTACAAAGTTTTAGTGTTCATATAGTAGTTTTCATAATTTAGGGTTCATTAGGTAATTATCATAAGTTTAGGGTATAATATGAAAATATCATCAAGTTACAGATTTTATAAGTTATGACCTTTGGTTTTAGCAAAATATCCATTTACACCCTTTAGGTTACACAATAAACACATCACACCCTTTAGTTCACAATTTTACCCTTTTATAACATCACACAGTTTTAAGTACGAATTTGTCAGGTTTTCCATAAATTATAAATCGTATAAGAACTCAGTATTAAAATTCCCAAAAATTCCCAGAGGTACTCATATCTCTAAAGTATTTTATCAAATTTTTCCAGATTTTATTGTGGAGCATAGTTATGTGCTAAAAATCCATTTTCACAACACGTCCAGATTTCTGAGTAATTTTACTATACGAAAAGTTACCAATTATAAACCCTTTAAGAAAAATTCACAAAAATCTATAAAAATTCCAGGAAGTAGAATATATCTTATAGATTACCCAGTTCAAAGGACTCTTCCTAACTCAACACGTTTTGAAAATTAAAAATCAAAAACCCGGACTGATTTTCCAGACTCACAATTCCGACCAGACACATAATATTCTAAAAATCAAAAAGTACCTTTTCAGGCCTCTAAAAATTACAAAATAAATTTTCCCAGATAGCTCTTTCAATGAACTTAGTTTTGGGATTTTAAAACGCTCAAAAACTCGATTCCATCATAAAGTTACAGCCGTTTAAAGTTGAACAAAAATCTCACTCAGAATCAGACATCACAGCAACCTATCCATTTTAGGGTTTTTACCATCCAAATCATTAGTTTTTCACTCCAAACGATTTTGGTTGAGTCCATAACATATTTTGGTCATTCTATAACATATTTAACATAATCATAACGAATTATTTCACACAAAACTCAGCCGATTCATACATACACATTTTTAGGGTTTTGATAATTTTATGATTTCATGTGATTAGTTTGTGTTTAATTCGACTCAAATCAAAAGAAACACAAGAAACAAAGATCGAATAAATAAGGGGATACAATACCCTCGTAGACCACGAAGAAACACGAACACAACAAGAGTCAAAACACCACACGATTTGCCTCTTTTCTCTCTTCTTCTTGATCGACAAAACAGCCCACAAAAAGGAAGAAAACATGGTTTTCTTGTTAGTTTTTGTTGCATAAAATTCGAATGGATCATCGTTGATGTTAGGGGCTTACCTTGTGATGATAAAACACGAATTAGAACAAGATTTTGAAGCTCCTTGGGTGGTTTTTGAGGCGTGGCAGCAGCACACATGAACAGCCGAAACTTTTTTTGTTGTTAGGTTTTCTTTGCTTTTCAAAATTGAAGATCGGTACTATTGTGAATAAAGGAACCGAATATTTGATGTAGGATATATTAGGAATGATCAAATCATCTTAAGGGACCTTCCATGTAGTTAGCAAATCAAGCACTTGGACATCTTTTTGGTTAAGGGGGGGCGGCCAAATTAGTATTCCTTTTTTTTTTTTTTTTTTTTTTTTTTTTGTTCCAATTTTTATATTTAAGTTAAACTTAGGTTAGTGTCATTTAAATAATGTTCGTATGTTCTCAAATTTTAAATTCGAGGGTATTTTTGTCTTTCCGGATTATATTAGTTTCGGGGTTTTACAACTCTTCCCCTCTTAAAAAAAATTTTCGTCCTCGAAAATTGAAGTGCGAAGTCGAAATGAAATGCGAAATCGAAAGCAATAACGAAATGAATACGTACCAAATCAAAAGAGAAATGCGGATAATCGGATCGTATCGACTCTTCGGTTTCCCAAGTAGCCTCGCTCTCAGGATGGTTCTTCCAAAGAATCTTTACGAACGGAATGGTTTTAGTTCTCATGACTCTTTCCTGATGCCCTAAACAGCCTCAGGTTCTTTATTATACGAAAGGTTTTCCCGAATTCAATCGAATGGGCAAAACACAACGTGAGTCGGATACTACTCATACTCACGAAGAAGTGATACATGGAATACATCGCACACGAAGAATAAATGGGAAGGTATCGCCAAGCGATGAGATACCTCGCCAACCTGATCAAAATCATAGAAAAGCCCTAGGCTCTCATAATCATAACTAATTCGTTCCAAGGAATACGAAACATCAATGCAGCGGATAACGATTTAAATCTCACACAGAGATACAAGAAACATTCATGCTCGAAAGCAACACGAACATATTACTAAAGAGTAAAATCTCATCAACTCGGTCCAGATTCTTAACGAAAAGGGGACTAGCGCATAATTATAGAAGCTCTCATCATTTCCAACCAGATACTGATCGAACTAAGGAACGTACCACCGGTCAATGAAGCACGTGACGAATCACCAAAGTATCGAGAGTTCTATAAGAGATAGATAGTATACTAGTACGGATGATCACTCGAGTATAACTCGAAATATTATCTTATATCAAAACGCATAATGAGATGGTTAGCATATTCGTACCGACGATCTATAGAGTATAAGTCGGAGGGTCGAAATGCATAAGAAACAAAACAAAATAGATCGCATAATCATACGGATGAAAACATCAAAGAGTTACCGTAGTCGTACAGGCGAGAAACTAAGCACATAACGGAGTATCGAAACGTATCGGAGGGCATAACGGAATAGGTCGAATAGTCGTATGGAAAACAACGACTCAAAGGATTAACGCATTCGTGAACCAGATCTTCTTCATATGCCTAAAATGCATAACTCTCCACAACGGGGATATCGCACGAAACATACAAATTTCATAGTCAACCATTCAAGGTTTTCTTCCACAAGGATAACTAATTCACCAATCACAGAAATCAACTCCGGGCCTCAAACCAGGGATCTCCAACTTAATCCAATCCAAAAGTGTTCTATATCTCCGTAGGCAAACTCAATCATGTCAATACACTTGTCAAACTCTCCGTCCAATACATCTTCAATGTCAACATAGTTGCTCTGTCCATCCATCCATCTGAAGGTGAGTAGTCGCCATAAAATCTTGAGCCTATCTTGAAGGTCTTCTGCATTTCTTCTGGAAGTGTGAAACAAAACTCAATTTTTCTGAAACGATCACTGCAGGTGCGCCAAGGAGCTTGAGTAATTTTCTGTTGAAATAAATCTCTGCCGATCTTCCAAGTGAGCCACTAAGTTGAACGATTCACTACAACCTACATCATTTTGTTCTTCCCAACGTGTGCATAAATCCCGCTACAAAGTTGTTGACAGTTTTCTAATCTCACTTCTACATACGAACATCCAAAATGAGGAAACCACTCGTACGCTGATGCTAACTCCCAATCTATCGACATGCTAGACATTTGCCATCAAAGTAATTCACATCCGTTGTCATACCATCCCGTCATCATTTATGCTACAAGTCTCTACATAATAGTACAACTAATATGTATAGAGCGAAAAGAACGGGGAGCTTCGAGTATAACCGTTAAGTTCAAATCTTCTACATAGATCATAATTCCACCACCTTGCTCCTGAGCTTCTTCACATCCGTCCTAACAATCTCCAGTCTAGTTCGCCTCCCACGTTTTATCTGCATAGATGCATCACTAGCAATCTTTCCATATAACCTAAGGACATAGCTGACCTTCTTCTCAAGTAGAACAATTATCCCTGTTAACTTTCCAAAAGTTCTCCAACTTATTCTTCATCCCTACCAAAATTATATTCTTCGAGAAACTTACCTCGAGCTCTTCTGGCGTAGAAATTTCAACACCAAAATACAAGGATGATTCCCGTGTTTCTCTTTCTTCCCTAAATATACTAAATCGTCATACTATGACAATTATCCAAGCATTCATGACACACACAATTCATCAAGCTCACAAGAACAATCGGAGCAGTAGCCAATACGATTGGCATCACCATGCTCACATAAATTATAACGGATACAAATCAATGCTAGGAACATCTTGCTCCTTCACATGAAAGTGACATAATCAGATTACAAATCGATCATAGAGAAAACTTCACCCTGAAGTTGATTAGATAAGTCATCGATAACGATATCAGTCCTAATCATCATACTACTAGGATCCCAGAATTTCATGAACAACTTCATACTACCATCATCCTTCTTCATAACCAAACTGAAACACCACACAGAGATGCATACAGACGGATAAACCACTTCCTAGAAGTAGGTCCTTCAATACTCCCCATTCAACGTATGTCTTCCGTAAGGGATTTTGGAAATAGGCAAAACGTCGCTTACACACGGATAGAGTTCTGGTTCAAATAACATACTGACCTCAGGCACTCCTCGAGACATTCCATGACTCCAATAAGTTCAAGGTATATGATGTAACTATTATCACGCTGGCCAGACGTCATAATACTTGCATCATATACACATGCCTTTATTGCAATCACAGTCTACCTCAAGTCGTGACAAAACACATTCTAATAAACGGATCAAAACAATTACATTCGAGGGGAAATATTGGTAGTCCATCAAAGAATACATCGCGAAGTTCATCATCGAAAACTCTCAAGCGAGTTACATCAAACGGAATATCTTCACAACGCGAGGGATTAATATACGAAATTTCAAAGCAAAGGTGATCATAATAGTATGCCAGGTCAGAAACCTGGGCACGGAGTCTGAGTTTCATAAGTCGTCAGAGGTGACAAAATCATAACTATGGTTAGCATCTCAATGCTCAGTCAACAATTACATGACCAGAATCGAATCGAACATTCCCAAAGAGATCAGATTAGCAGACTGAAATTGACCTTCAAACATCTTCAACCGAACCGGATAATCTACTCTCGTGATGGATAGTCACAAGGTTCTCATAGAGATAGAATTAGAAGTAACAATTTAATAATGCAAAAGGGGACTTAATGTGCTTAGGAAAAGCAAGAGACACCACATGGTATGTCATCCTCGTATCAAATAAAATCACGCAGCACGATCGCAAAAGTAAGGAATAACCGAAACGGTACTTGATGTGTCAGCAGCCTGGTCCCTGGTCAGAGCGAACACTCGACCCTTGGCAGATCGCTATCAATCATTCTCATTCTTATGGTTGTTACCATTCACTTCGGACACTCCTTCATCCGACGTCCAATCACACTACAACTAAAATCGACATCCAACGTCTTATAACACGATCACCCAGATGAAACTTCTCATAGTCAACACATGGAAGAGATGGAACCTGGTCCCACAACCTTCTGCTCATACGAAACCGAACATAGGGATCAAAACGAACAATGAAGACAATTCAAATGTCAGGATCAAAATACGAAGGAGATATCACGTCAACGAGAATCCTAATGTCTACTCAATATCCTCATAGATCATTCTAAGTGAGGGAAACAAATCTTCCTATATCCGTGGTTAATAATCACCAGAATTATCATAGGATTAGCAATGGATTATGCAGATTCAAGTAGTATCAGATGATACATTCCATTTCCAGCATAAGTAATGAATTCATAAAATGTGTCAAACACATGACGGTTGAATGACCTTCGAAACGGTCAGAAAGGTATCAAACCGTTTATCAAACAAATCGGAGATGGAGGTCAGAATCAGGAAGTGAAGCCTAAATGGTGTAAGGTATCCATACGGTTCTTAAGGCATTCCAATCTTACTTGGTTACTAAGCTTAGGTTGCAAAACTTTCTAGCTTCTGAAATAAATGTCCGTACAAGGCATATCTAAAGGCATAAGCACGAATCAGAGTAATGCGGAAGCAATGCTACTTACATAGATGTCCTAGTCTACCCATTCCTCACCGGTTATAACTTATGTTCTTAAGGGGAGATCCTACAGCAATTTCTCAAAGGTTGTCTTATGAGCGCCTACAGTGGAAACTTAGTGGTCCATACTTACACAGGCCAAGGGTAAATGCATTACAAGTCGCAGCCTGTCGTCTCTGATACCATAATTGTAACACCCCAACCCGATAAGGGTAGAAGTATCACGTTATGGTGACGTATCAAAGCAAACAAAAGCATATGACTAAATAATACAAAACGAATTTCAAAGGTAACAAAGAGAAAAATCTGAACTACAAGATTACAAATGAATTACAATAATTTCTAAGTCCAAAATATCGTCTCTTCTAGTCATCTCTATTCCGAAATGGCTTCTAAGTCAAAGATACTTCTCCACTCAATACCCAGCTTCCTACTAAAACCTGCCGCAGGAAAAGAAATGCGGCTGAGCTTAAAAAGCCCAGTGAACGGATATATACGAATAACAAATCATAAGGGTAAATAAGCATATGCAACGAAGGAAGGAAGATACGAAATCATAATCATAAGTCATACGAATCAAAGCATATCAAAAGTTAAGAGTGCATGAGAACTGAATAAGAACTGAATGTAAGAACGAAATGGAAATAAGGAAATATCATATAAGGATGTGCCATAAGAACTCCATACATACGTAATCCATCAAATCATATCATATCATATCATATCATATCAGTGTACGAAGAGGGGAGACCTCTAAGTACTAATCCAAAAGTGTGAGAAGGAGTGTAAGGCACACACCACCTGGTCACCATAATCATACATACACATAAATCCTAGGATGCATCCATACGCTCCCAACATAAGTATGTGTGACAGTACCATACTGGTCACACACACGCATAAATGGCCAATAGTGTACACAAAATCATATCATATCATAAGGGGGAACGCCGTAGATCTATCACACCTCTACGGGAGTGTCATGCCTAGGGTGCCATCCTAGACATGGTCCTGGTACCTCCAGAACTAGTTAAGCTCAGGCACAGATCTATCATATCATACCAAATCATAATCAAAGTCAAAGCATAGCAAGAGAAACGAAAGTGTATCTCAACAAATCATGGCAAACACATAATCATATCATAGCAGAGACATTTAAACAAATGTCGGAATGAATCACATAAGAATGGCAATCATACAATGAAAGCCAAGAATCAAACAAAAGGGAATCATAGCAGTTATCGGATCATAAGAAATATCCCCACTGAAAAGGGAAAGCATAAATGTACGAAGCAAAGTGTCTTAGAGTAAGACAGAATATCCGTACCTCGACAAAGCACACCAAATATCAAGCAACAAAAGAATAGGGATGGATGATCACTCCCTCTTCACCCGATCTACAAATACGCATAAGTTCTCTTAAGTTTCATATCATCGAAAGGTTTCATATTAGTTCTCATTCTACGTTAAGTAACTTTGATCATTAACGTCCCCATATTTCAAATTAAAGGATTAGAGATGATCATATTCATATCTTAGGATTCATAATGTCACTTACAAAGTTTTAGTGTTCATATAGTAGTTTTCATAATTTAGGGTTCATTAGGTAATTATCATAAGTTTAGGGTATAATATGAAAATATCATCAAGTTACAGATTTTATAAGTTATGACCTTTGGTTTTAGCAAAATATCCATTTACACCCTTTAGGTTACACAATAAACACATCACACCCTTTAGTTCACAATTTTACCCTTTTATAACATCACACAGTTTTAAGTACGAATTTGTCAGGTTTTCCATAAATTATAAATCGTATAAGAACTCAGTATTAAAATTCCCAAAAATTCCCAGAGGTGCTCATATCTCTAAAGTATTTTATCAAATTTTTCCAGATTTTATTGTGGAGCATAGTTATGTGCTAAAAATCCATTTTCACAACACATCCAGATTTCTGAGTAATTTTACTATACGAAAAGTTACCAATTATAAACCCTTTAAGAAAAATTCACAAAAATCTATAAAAATTCCAGGAAGTAGAATATATCTTATAGATTACCCAGTTCAAAGGACTCTTCCTAACTCAACACGTTTTGAAAATTAAAAATCAAAAACCCGGACTGATTTTCCAGACTCACAATTCCGACCAGACACATAATATTCTAAAAATCAAAAAGTACCCTTTCAGGCCTCTAAAAATTACAAAATAAATTTTCCCAGATAGCTCTTTCAATGAACTTAGTTTTGGGATTTTAAAACACTCAAAAACTCGATTCCATCATAAAGTTACAGCCGTTTAAAGTTGAACAAAAATCTCACTCAGAATCAGACATCACAGCAACCTATCCATTTTAGGGTTTTTACCATCCAAATCATTAGTTTTTCACTCCAAACGATTTTGGTTGAGTCCATAACATATTTTGGTCATTCTATAACATATTTAACATAATCATAACGAATTATTTCACACAAAACTCAGCCGATTCATACATACACATTTTTAGGGTTTTGTTAATTTTATGATTTCATGTGATTAGTTTGTGTTTAATTCGACTCAAATCAAAAGAAACACAAGAAACAAAGATCGAATAAATAAGGGGATACAATACCCTCGTAGACCACGAAGAAACACGAACACAACAAGAGTCAAAACACCACACGATTTGCCTCTTTTCTCTCTTCTTCTTGATCGACAAAACAGCCCACAAAAAGGAAGAAAACATGGTTTTCTTGTTAGTTTTTGATGCATAAAATTCGAATGGATCATCGTTGATGTTAGGGGCTTACCTTGTGATGATAAAACACGAATTAGAACAAGATTTTGAAGCTCCTTGGGTGGTTTTTGAGGCGTGGCAGCAGCACACATGAACAGCCGAAACTTTTTTTGTTGTTAGGTTTTCTTTGCTTTTCAAAATTGAAGATCGGTACTATTGTGAATAAAGGAACCGAATATTTGATGTAGGATATATTAGGAATAATCAAATCATCTTAAGGGACCTTCCATGTAGTTAGCAAATCAAGCACTTGGACATCTTTTTGGTTAAGGGGGCGGCCAAATTAGTATTCCTTTTTTTTTTTTTTTTTTGTTCCAATTTTTATATTTAAGTTAAACTTAGGTTAGTGTCATTTAAATAATGTTCGTATGTTCTCAAATTTTAAATTCGAGGGTATTTTTGTCTTTCCGGATTATATTAGTTTCGGGGTTTTACAACACCTCCTCACACCACCCATAGGACCCATCATCCTTCCACCACCTCCACCACCCAATAGCCCAAACTAAACATGGTTATGTTTAGTCCCCCCAATAAATGATTAGGAACCTTTTGAAGTTGGAAGCAAATCTAGAAGCCTCATGTTACTTTAGATGTTTATGTGTCTTCTTGTTAGTTTAATTTGCTTTCCTATTGTAGTCATACTTATGTATGACATTGTTGGGTTTATTGATTTGATGATACAAAACATAAAGAATGAAACATGAAGGACTTAATATGACAAAGGATGAAACTTCAGTGAAAGAAAAGATTTCTACGAATCTTTTAATATTTTAGGAATATTCTTTGTAAACCCTAGATCATCTATTATATAAAGAGATCAAGGGTACATAGTTATACACAAATCTTCCTCAATGTAGTCAGTTAAAGTGTGTGTGTGTTCTAGGCGTTTGATCATAGAAAACGCCTAGGAAGTTTAGCTTTCAAGAATCGTTTGATTCCCTGTTATAGTAGATAACACGTATTAATATATTGAAAGCTTTGTTGGGAAAAACTTTGTGTCAATAACAATTGATTTGTTCTTATTCCGCTGTGTATTAATTGTTCATTGTTATTGTTGAACCCTAAGGCTCAAAACAATCCAAGAAACTACTTTAGCACGTCATTAGTTTCTACAGACATTTATTTTATATTTATGAAATGGGCTTTTCATTTTGGCTACTTAGCCATATTTTTTTTGTGTGGTTGGATATTTGTCAAATGTGCTACTTGTTAGATATTGTATACTTGTCGTCTAACCTTGTTTTGTAGCACGAACCATTACTCGATTCCTTTGTGTTCTCCAAATGAGGGGGAGTACACATCAAGGGGGAGCCTTTGTCACCTTTTTGATTAGACAAAAAGGGGGGGAAATGGGAGTAAACTCATTAAAAACTTGTTAAAACTAATTTTAACCTAACATGAGTTTATATTTTGTCATCATCAAAAAGGGGGAGATTGTTGATGCAAATAATGTTCTAAAAACGTTATTTATATCTTTCGATTACTTCACGTTTTGAGGATGACAAAATGTGAAATCACGATACGTTAAAATCAACGTAAACAAGTCTTTAATCGGAAGATCCCGTTTCTACGCAAATCACTCTAGAACAAAGTTACAACTTGAACTAGTGATCAAAGAAGTGAATTTATGTTTTGAAAATTCACATTTTAAATGGGACAAAACATTTTTTCAAAAATACACATGACAAATTATTTTTGAAATATTAAGAAATGTTTTAATGGAAAAATAAGTTTGAAAATCACAACAGCTATTTTTCCCCCCAAAATCAGCTCCAACCTTCCCCAAATAAGTTTTCACCAGAAAAGACAAAATTTGGAGCGTCCTAGTCTACGACGGCTCCACGGTTCCGTTAAATTTAACGGAGCCGTCCGTACCATTTTTTCTGTAACGTTCAGATTTTTCTTGCCTATAAATATCAACCCCTTTCACAGTTTTAGGCACCCTTCACACACAGAAAAATCCCCTAGCTTAATCCTCTCAAACCTTTCACTTCTTTAGATTAGTTTTCTTTGTTTCAAGAGTGATCCAATCATCCTTCAAGTGATCCTCTTCATTAGCAAGAGAAGAACACAAGTATCCAAGTAGATACAAGGTGTTGTCATCCCTCTTCATTAGCAAGAGAAGAACACAAGTATCCAAGTAGATACAAGGTGTTGTCATCCCTCTTCATTAGCAAGAGAAGAACTCAAGTATTCAAGAAGATACAAGAGTTATAGTTGTTATGTTTTTGTAACACTTGTTACAACCTTGTTGTATCTTTGTATACATCAAGCTTTCTTATCTTTTGTGAGTGAGAGTGAAGATCAAGTGTGATCTATAGAGATAGTGAACATCTCTTATAGCCATTGGGCTTGTATGATTGATCAAGAAGATCAAGGGTCGATAGATTAGTGTTAGTTGAGTAGAGTGAAGTGAGTGTTGATCATTGTGATCGTGTTGAGATCTTGGTGATCTCTTGAAGCCATTGGGCTTGAGTGTTTGGTCACGTGGACCTTGGTAGATTGGTGCTAGCTAAGATTAGCACTCGACATCTAGCTTAGTGTCGGTAATAGGATAAGCGACGTGTACGGTTTTCTCCGCCTGAAGGGAGGTTGTTGATATAGTGTTTGAAACTCTCGAGTGTGGTACTCGGGGAGTGGAGTAGGGCGAAGAAGAGCTTCGTAGCCGAACCACTATAAATCCTTTGTCTCGGTTTGATCTTTCCAACTCTACTCTTTACTTTCATTATTTTGTATTAGTTAGTTTAGTGTGTAGTTCATATTGGTGTTGATTGATAACACATAGAGTTCGAATCAAGGTTTCCAATAGCTAACTTTTAAAACAAGATTTTTAAAAGGATTTTTTAAACCGGTAAACTATTCAACCCCCCTTCTAGTTTCCCACACTTTGCCTAGTGACTCTTTAAGATATCTTAATACTCTAAAAGCAGGTTTCAAATGTGACTGCATTGGACTATGCATGACTTGACTTAAACAGTGAACTGCATAAGACAAGTCTGGCCTAGTCAATGTCAAGTAAATAAGTTTTCCAACAAGCTTTTGATAGTTATTAATACCAAGCAAAGGCTCATCCTTTATAAATCATTTTAGTTTATTTTTATCAGATACATTAACTGATTCAATAGGAGTCTTACTTGGTTTGCATGCAAGCATACCAAACTCATTAAGTAATTCCAAACAATACTTTCTCTGGGTCAAACACAACCTAATATCATCATTCAAAACTTCAATACCCAAAAAATACTTGAGTTTATCCAAGTCCTTAATGAGAAACTTAGTTCTTAAAAACTGTTTAAACTTTTCATTCTCAGAAATAATGTTACCAGTGATAACAATGTCATCCACATATACCAGTAAGACTAAGAACACATCATTCTCAGATTTGGTAAACAAATAAAAATCATTGTTGCTTTGACAAAATCCATTTTCATTTAAGACACAAGTTAATTTTTCATTCCATTTTCTTGGAGCTTGTTTCAAACCATATAAGGACTTATTTAACTTGCATACTCTCTTGTCATTTTCATCAAAATAACCTTGAGGTAATTGCATGTAAACATCCTCATCAAGTTCACCATACAGAAAAGCATTATTAATATCAAGCTGATATAATGGCCAGCTATTCTGTACAGCAATACTTAAGATAATTCTCACAGTAACAATTTTAATTACTGCAGAAAAAGTTTCTTCATAATCAATCCCTTCCTTCTGATTAAAACCTTTGGCTACAAGCCTGGCTTTATATCTTTTCACACTTCCATCAGATTTATATCTAATTTTCCACACCAACTTGCAGCCAATTGCTCTTCTCCCAGCAGGGAGTTCAACAATGACCCAAGTGTTATTTCTGTTTAATGCTTCCATTTCAAGATTCATAGCATCTATCCATCTGTTATCTTTAATAGCTTCATTGTATGTTTTAGGTTCAATAACCTTATTATGATTAGTAGAAAACACATAATTTTCTTTGCTAAGGTTACTGTAATAAACAGATTTATCAATGCTATATTTTACCTTTTTTTCCAAAACATAATCATTTAGTTTAACTGGTTGACTTGTTTTTCTACTATACTTTCTAGTATAAGTCCTAAGACTAGCTTCTTTGTCTGGTGTCACAACAACATCATGAAACAAATCATTAAATTCTTGATAGTAGTCATCATCACCCTCAGACATTTTGTTAGTGCAAATATTACGATATTTAATCTATACAGTCTCGTTTGTTTTGATTGATGACAAACATGTAACTTGATACATAACGTAAAATGTACAAGTTACTCGTAATCATATTTTGTCTCAACATACTTTCAACACATCTCGACATCTCAAGTCCTCGTATGCTACAACACAGGTTCGTACATGTTTGTTATGTGGCATTATGATCAAACACCTTAACAAATTATTTAGAATGTTTAAAATAAGTTTAGAGTTATTAAGTATTTTAATAGGTTAACCATTCTATTTCGAACCTCATTTTACATTTGGCATTAAGTACTAAAGTTTACTTACATTTGACAAAATACATTTTATTTTGACAAGCACTTAAAATAGACATTTTCTTGAACTAGTTACATTTAGACATTTGTCTAAACTAGTTACAATTCATTTTACAAGTTAACTTTCCTATATACTTAAGTCAAAAAGAAAATGGTTTATTACATCATGGCATGCATCATCTTTGAGATCTTTGGAATATTTTGAGATCTTTGGAAGATATTGAAATCTTTGGAAGATATGTTGAATATCTTGTTTAGATTGCTACTCAAAGAATCAAGGAAAGATATAGCAAATATTTTGGTTAGATTTGACAAAGATTTTGGAGATTTTTTGTCAGCAGGTGGCAGAACCAAAAGGCTACACGGACGGAACCCATAATTTGGTTCCGTCCCATCCGTGGGTTGCTCAGGTTGTTTGCCTATAAATAGCAAGCCAAACTTAGTTGTTTCTCATCACTTGAAAACACACTTTCTTTACACTCTTGCATACATTTAGATCAGTAGATAACAATGTAGCAACATACATTAATCACCCTCAACATCACATGATCATAATATTACTAACATTCATTTTGTTGAAAGCATACTTCTGTGATGATCCACTAAAGCAAGCTTAAAGATCCTGCATACTTATCCACCAAAGCATATCAACATATGAAGATTCAAGGGCACTTGTTATCCTCATTGATTGAAGACTTCTTATTCAAGAAGATCATTTAGATTAGGCATTATCCATTAGACATTTATGTCTTGGATCATCACTGCACTCATTCATGTATCATTACAATCTATCTTATTAGATTAGATGGTTTATGTGTTTGTGGCATAAAACACAAGGTTTTTATGTTGGGCCATAAAATATAATGGGAGTGCTTGTACCCTTGTAAAAGAACTCGACATCTAGCTTTGTGTCGGAAATATTGTATAGGCGGCGTTAGGTTGGTTCTACCTTGAACTAGAACCCGGTATTTAGTTTTGTACCGGAAAAAGTGCTAACGACGTTTATAAGGTTTTCTCCGCTGAGAAGGGAGCTTGTTGATTTAGTGAAGTAACTCTTGAGTTGGGTACTCGGGGAATGGAGTACGGCGGAGAGGAGATCCGTGACCGAACCACTATAAATACTCGTGTCCGGTTTGCACTTTCTTTTACTTACTGCTTTAATTTTATACTTGCATTATATTATTGTTTGTGTTGTGACTTGATGGTTATGCTTGTGTGACAACTTGTGTTAGTGTATGCTTATATTAGTCATAGACTATAATTGGCATTTTTCATATTACAACAAGCTTGATCGGATATTTGATACAACAAGTTTTAAGATTTTAAAACGGTAACGTATTCACCCCCCTCTACGTTTTCACAATTGGTATCAGAGCCTCGTGGCTCTTATTTTTAAAACAAATGGTTTTTAAAATGGAATACGATCCTTGTATTAAATTACCATTGAAGCAGAATATAATATGAAAAATGTTTCGCTAATTATACTTAAAAATTTTGTTGTTAAATGTTATTTTGTATACAAGCTTAAAGGTTTCCTTGAAAAATATAAAAGATTTCTTAAAAGAATTTGTAAGTGTCAAATTATGTGCTCAATGCAAATTTACGAAAGATACGGTTTTAAAAGGAGCGTTTGAAATAACTATAAATTTAGTTGAAAAATCACCTACGTAAAAGTTTAGATAAGTCACATTAGTAGAAATAAAGTTAAATAAATATATTGTAAGTTTACTATCTAATCTAGTAAGTCCCACACATTTTCTCTATGTCAAAATACTAGTTTTGTTGAATCTGGTACAGAGACCTGCGGGACCTTTTTCTTCAAAGGACGGAACCCTTAAAATGGTTCCTTGAAATCCGTCTGTATAGTATACAGTTTTTGTCCAACTTCAAAAATTCATAACTAATTAACCGTAAGTCCGTAGGAGTCGTGACACCTATCATTTTAAAGAGAATTGAGTCTACTTTCTTTTAAAAGTATTCTTACAGCCTAAATCTAATTTGAAGTGTGTAGAATAAACCAAATAATACAGTGTGTCCAAAAGATTAAGTTTCGTTTTGACATAGAAACTCAAACTTTTGAGTTAGGCAATTTAAGTTGGTATCCTTTGAACATTGATATAATTTCTTTTGAAACTAAAGAATTTGGTGATATTTATAGATGTAAAGGAAATTAATCAAGCTTGGTATACATCGCCATATTTAAACGCAAAGTGACGAAAAATATCTTTCTTTTTATGCTATGCTAAATGACTACTTGTTTTGGTTTATGTTGTTTGCATATATGTTGCTTACTTATTACAAATTGTTGTGAACACTTGTCTGATTATGTAACATAAGTATCAATCTTGCCATGTTATTTATTTTCTTGTTTGATTTCTTGTTTATGCACAATAGGACATTTGCTAGATTTTGTGCACTAAGTTGGTAAATTGTTTTTGCATTACTTATAGACTTAGATAATTTTCTTTGCATATGCTATATTAAAATCTTGCATAATTCACTTAGAAATTAGAACTAAGTAAAACTAGTCAAGTACTTTGAAAAAATGTTGTTTTTCACAAAACTCTCACCTAATAGTTCAAGTGTCAAAATGTGTCAACACTTTAAATGATTATAGAAGCATTCAATATCTTTGAAAAAGGTGTGTGAAACAATGATGTATGAACCATTATATGCCTTGTAGGATGTTAACCTGTTATTTAACGCCTTGTGAACTAACCAAGTGCCGTGCAGGTGGATAACATCATTATGTTATCAATTTTTCATTTTTCACGTTTTAGTGAAATTTCTAGCCCTTACATGATTTATACCCATACATGTGTTTATACCTGTTTCATTGTTGTTTCCTAATCACAACTAATTAATTACACATGTTTTAGAAGTAATTACGGGATTTGAACGGGTTTCAAGGGACGAAAAATACCCTCTGTGAACCTTTTTGGCACCACGGATATGGCGGAACCAAACATTTGGTTTCGCCTGTGTAAATTTTTGCAACCGCCAAAAATTGACCACGGATGGGGCGGCACCAAATTATGGGTTCCGCCCGTTATACATTTTGGTGCCACCAGCCTGCAATAACACCTTTTTTTTTTTTTTAGATCCCGCACTATATATCACTCACTTTTGTTACTAGGACACTTTTCATTGATATTATCTCATATTAGGATCATGTCATCTCTCTTGTACCAATAGGATAACCATTTCTGATCATACTTTCAAATTTCATGAAAATGCTCCAAGGTACCTTTCTCTATAAAGGAAGGAACCCTAAAATTGGTTCCTTGCAACCCGTGGACCACTGAAATTTTGTAATCATTACACGCATTCACTGCATTCTTCCGTCCTTTACTCATCCTTTATCCATTAGCTTGATTTGTTTTATGAATTGACAACTTCTTAACAAATCCGGACTCATTATTTGCAAAGATAACATACAATATAAAAAAACGCATGTCCTACTTATGACTGTAGATATTCTCTTGTATCCACATATGTTGCCTCACTTGGTTAACATGAAAATAATGTGTCATCCTTCAAGAAGATAAGGATTTACATCGAGTCATAACTCACACTCAAGTTAAAGATGTATTATCAAGTCTTGCTATCCTTAAGTGCGATCTAATCTCAACAAAGTAGGATTGACAACTTAAGTATTTTGTCCAAAATATTCAAGTAAAATTGACTTACGATTGTAGTCATTAAAAGTCATATCCGAAAAATCAAAGTACTTTAACAACATATGTTAAAACACTTATCCTAACACTCTCCCAATCAATAGAAATAAAACAAATGTCAATAGGTCTTCATCCTTGAACATTTAGCACTTAAGTTCACTTGTTCTTTCACCATCATCTCATCACATTTACCTCTGTGATATATCTCAGCCCCTAAGCTTCACAAACATGACCAATACTTCAAGAACTTCACCCACTAGTTGTACCAACCAATGAACCACAAGAATTAGTATCCATCCTTGTTGTTTTCAACATCTATGAACTAATAATCAACCTAGGTACTCCCAATGCACGTTGAACAAACTCAACCATACTTTCTCACCTATGAGGACTTAGATGATTCATTATGGCTAGAACCTCCACTATCAAATGAGCATGATGCTCCCGGTAATTTTTAACAATTTCCACTAGGTATAAGTAGTACTACCTTCACAAGTTATCAAAGTATTAGTAATACTTTGTCGTTAAACTTCTGCATAAGTTTCGTTAAACTTTAAATCAACATTTTAACAACATATGTTAAAATGCAATCTCAAAGCCAACCTCATGCATCCCGAGCGACAATGACTCTTGAGGAGTATACATAAGAAACTCGAGTGAATTCCTCTTGTCATAATCTAGTGAATATAATCTTGAGACCAAGTATATTTAGGATAGGACTATCCGATTCAAACACTTTGGCTTCATATCTTCATTTAGGAAAACATTATGCCTAAGAAATCATGCGTTAAGTTTTCATCTTGTTAAAAGGATAATGTATATCCTATGCATCATTCTCTCCCTGCGACATGAATGGTTGTGTTACAAGAGATTTCATTACATCTCATTAGCTAAATGATCTTGAACAAATATCTACAAGTTCTATGAACTAGCATATCTCCTTCATCTTGTCATAAGCATGATAACTTTATCCCATGGGATAATCTTATTTGTTGAAAGATACTATTTGTATCTATTTCCTTTCAAGCGTACATCATAACCTAACCTTGCTCATAATCTAGTTTAAACCTTGTGCACATCCACGGTTAAAACTACACATCTCTAAAGCATACACAAGAACTATTGAAGTTGGTAACCTTACTTAGATTCTTGTTGAATAAAATTCCAAAGAACTTTCTTGAGAACGTTCTTGATTTAACATATTCCATTGACACACAAACACACCCACACTTTCCTGGAACATTTTGGAAGATGTAGGAAGTGTGTATCTATTTATTAGTTAGAACTTTGCTTAGTTGGAAACCTTAGTCCCTTTGGCACTCTAATAATTCATTCTTAGTACTAGAACAAGTTGGTTCTAGTGGCAGTTTAAGGATTTGGCAAGAATAGTCCCTGCAGGCTAGAACTAGATGGTTCTAGTACTAAAACAAGCTCGTTTTAGTTCTAGTTTGGTCATTTGGAAACTTAGGTCCCTTAAGTCCCTTTTCTTTCTACTTTGGCCACATTAACTTTATAACTAATTTAGCACTTGTCAACTTAAATCCCTTAAGTCCTTCTCTCTTATAAAAGTAACACATCAATCTTTCTATAACCTCATTACACATTCTTTGACCATTAGTTTGACTATTGGGCCAATTATTGGTAAATTATCATCATTTATATACTTCAATAGGCAAAGATAGGAATTCCAATCTTTCTAACATGAGAATGACTACTGGAGAACCTATTGCACTTGAAACTCAATTTGACCTAACGGTGAAATTGCTTCCAGGAGAGAAGTTGGGTATGTGGAATCACCCGTAAAAATGGTCGTGTTTAGCCTTAATTGAGCACCGCTAGTAATAGTCTCATATTCATTCTCCAACTTGAAAAATCTTTATTCCTATACTTGCCTAAAGTAAGTATTAAAATAAGATATTTTGCCTCGCCTTAGGATTTTTAATCAAACAAGTTGTAGATATGACTTTTCTTTCTTTAGTTTACTAAAAGCACTTGCATTACACATACATGTGTTGATTACACATACATGTTTTGATTACACATGTGATTAAGTATCTTGACATTATCATCATAACTATTTGAGTAATAGTCAAATGTATAAACCTTGGAAAGGTTTTGTCTGCATGCTTATATGTTTCGTGCCACTAAATGTTAACATGATTTGTATGATATTTTAATTCTTTCGTTATATGATGTTTTGCAAGATTAACGTGTTACTTGTTAACTCATGATATGTCATTTTGATACATGATGTTTTTCACAAGGCTAAACAAACCAGAGACCTTTTTCCTCTTAATGAACATCAAACCACTGAAGTTGGACAGATTGTTCATTTAGATGTATGGGGTCCCTGTAAAGTTCAAAGTAAAGAAGGGTATAAATACTTTCTGACTATTGTTGATGATTTTTCTAGAGTTGTTTGGGTGTTTCTGTTAAGGGGGAAAACTGAAGTGTTTTCACACATTGTAACTTTCTATAACTTGATTAAAAATCAATTTGATAAAACTGTGAAATTTTTTAGAAGTGAAAATGGAACTGAGTTTGTGAATCAAAATATGGATAAGTTTTGTAAAGATAATGGTATTCATCAACAAACTTCATGTTCTTATACCCCTCAACAAAATGGTTTAGCAGAAAAAAAAACACAGACACTTGTTAAATGTAGCTAGAGCCCTCATGTTTCAGGGGGAGATTCCTTTGAACATGTAGATTGAGTGTGTTCTAACTGCTGCTTACTTGATTAACACTCCTGATGACATTGTACAAGATGAGGTGGAGCATCCTGATGTCATAGGTGAAGCCATCAGTGATGACTTGGAGAATGATACACTTGTTGATAATGATAAAATGTGTGAAAACGTAGAGGGGGGGGGGGAGGGGTGAATACGTTACCGTTTTAAAATCTTAAAACTTATTGTATCAAATATCCGATCAAGCTTGTTGTAATATGAAAAATGCCAATTATAATCTATGACTAATATAAGCATACACTAACACAAGTTGTCACACAAGCATAACCATCAAGTCACAACACAAGCAATAATATAATGCAAGTATAAAATTAAAGCAGTAAGTAAAAGAAAGTGCAAACCGGACATGAGTGTTTATAGTGGTTCGGTCACGGATCTCCTCTCCGCCGTACTCCACTCCCCGAGTACCCAACTCGAGAGTTACTTAACTAAATCAACAAGCTCCCTTCTCGGCGAAGAAAACCTTACAAACGTCGCTTACACTTTTTCCGGTACAAAGCTAAATACCGGGTTCTAGTTCGAGGTAGAACCAACCTAACGTCGCCTATACAATATTTCCGACACTAAGCTAGATGTCGAGTTCTTTTACAAGGGTACAACCACTTCCATTATATTTTATGGCCAAATATAAAAACCTTGGATTTTATGGCACAAACACATAAATCATCTAATCTAATAAGATAGATTGTAATGATACATGAATGAGTGCAGTGATGAACCAAGACATAAATGTCTAATGGATAATGCCTTATCTAAATGATCTTCTTGAATAAGAAGTCTTCAATCAATGAGGATAACAAGTGCCCTTGAATCTTCATATGTTGATAAGCTTTGGTGGATAAGTATGCAGGATCCTTAAGCTTGCTTTAGAGGATCATCACAGAAGTTTGCTTACAACAAAATGAATGTTAGTAACATTATGATCATGTGATGTTGAGGGTGATTAATGTATGTTGCTACATTGTTATCTACTGATCTAAATGTATGCAAGGGGGTAGAGAAAGTGTGTTTTCAAGTGGTGAGAAACAACTAAGTTTGGCTTGCTATTTATAGGCAAACAGCCTGACCAAACCACGGATGGGACGGAACCAAATTATGGGTTCCGTCCGTGAAGCCTTTTGATTTTGCCACCTATTGACAAAAAATCTCTAAAATCTTTGTCAAATCTAACCAAAATATTTGCTATATCTTTCCTTGATTCTTTGAGTAGCAATCTAAACAAGATATTCAACATATCTTCCAAAGATTTCAATATCTTCCAAAGATCTCAAAATCTTCCAAAGATCTCAAAGATGATGCATGCCATGATGTAATAAACCATTTTCTTTTTGACTTAAGTATATAGGAAAGTTAACTTGTAAAATGAATTGTAACTAGTTTAGACAAATGTCTAAATGTAACTAGTTCAAAAAAATGTCTATTTTAAGTGCTTGTCAAAATAAAATGTATTTTGTCAAGTGTAAGTAAACTTTAGTACTTAATGCAAAATGTAAATTGAGGTTCGAAATAGAATGGTTAACCTATTAAAATACTTAATGACTCTAAACGTATTTTAAACATTCTAAATGATTTGTTAAGGGGTTTGATCATAATGTCACATAACAAACATGTACGAACCTGTGTTGTAGCATACGAGGACTTGAGATGTCGAGAGGTGTTGAATGTATGTTTAGACAAAATATGATTACGAGTAACTTGTACATTTTACGTTATGTATCAAGTTACATGTTTCTCATCAATCAAAACAAACGAGACTGTATAGATTAAATATCGTAATATTTGCACTAACAATCTCCCCCTTTTTGATGATGACAAAATATGTAAACGTGATAGACAGTAAAATGTAAAAATTTACTTGTGTTCGTATTACCTTCTACATTACATTCTCCGTTTACACTCTTCTCCCCATTTTTTCGAAACAAAAAGGGTGTGTCCTTGGAGTTTTAAACTTCATTTCTCCCCGAAAAGGCGAGCTTGCATCATCCCTAGTGAAGTTAAATTGTCCACTCCAATCCCATATGGTTTTTGCCCTTGTTTGGTAGCGGATCCATAGATCAAATTAAGATGCTTAACCTACATCAAGGTTAGTTATGCAATAAAAAAAATTGGAAAAATATAAGATGAAGAAAATACACATAGCGAACGATACACGTGGGTAAGCTATATTAGACTATCTTCTTCTCATTTTTTTTCCGAAACACAAAGGTGTGCCGAAGAATGAGAATGATTATGAATGCGTGCATGCTCTCCCTTGATGGTTGCTCCTCCTTAATCGAGGCGTCAAGGTATGATTAAAAGGCTACAAAATAAATATTATTGCAAAACTATATTCGTCCTTGGACGAGTATGTGATATACAACAAAGTGTGTATAAGACGCATTCTATAAATGCTTGACGGAAGCTCCCCCTTGATCTGGGGCGTCAAGATGAACCTTCAAAACAAAAATTAGTACAATAGAAGTTTTTGTCTTTAGACAAATATGTCATATGCAACCAAGTGTATAGACGATGCAAATAATCGATGCAAATAATTGATTTAAATTTCATCCTTAGATGAGTATGTTATATACAATCGAGAGTATATGATGATGAACCTATAATGAAAGAGTTAGTGCAATATATTTCATCTTTTGACAAAGAAAAATAAGATGTATATATGCAATTTATGATATAATCACAAGTAACTCAAAGTAGAGAACCATGATTATGAAATCAAAGATCTCATGAAGTGTAGACTTCTAATAAGAATTACAATCATAAGAAAAACAAGAATATAATATGATAAAAGCCTACAAAATAATACCTAGAAAGAAGATATGAAGTGAAGTTGGAATATTAAGAGTTAGAGTGAGTGTTGCTAGTGTTGGTGTCGGTTTACTAGTAGGATTCATAGGAGGTTGTGGTGATAACTTGATAGATGACTAAAGATTGATTAAAGTAGGTTTTTCGCTAATCCATGGTGGAGATGATTAGTGAAGATGGTGATGGAAGGTGGCGGTGAAAACGTAGACAACTTTTAAAGAATTAGAAACTCAAATGCTATAATGAATATAAAAATAGAAAATATGAACTCATGCAATCCTTATCTAAAATTCACATCTCGAGGGATATGACTCTCGTAATGTATAAGGGTTACGATTTGAATGATATTATTGATGCTAACAAGAACGAAATTCATTCATTGATTGACACAAATTATAAAAATGACCTATTCTAGGTGAAAATGGGAGAGAGAGTATTAACATGGTTTTGACCGACATGATCTTTTAAGACATTATCATCTACCAAAGATGATGTATCATGCCATAATATATGCTCGAATGGAATTAAAAGGAAGTGAAGACAATGAGCACCTAGGAACAGAAATTCCATATGAAAAAATTAAAAATACTAAATACCTATATGAGGATGAGAATGACATCATATGATGGGAGAGTGTTGGTTAGACCAACATGTTGAGAAAGTGTTGGGAATGACGGTTTTGATTAATATATCGTTTGCACTGACAATGACGTGCATGATATGTGTTGAGGAAGAAAATGATGAGATCCTATGATGGTGTTCTAGACAATGAAGTTGTGAGGTCCTGGTTTAAGAAAATCCTAGACTCCATTTAAATTAGTTGTTGGTTGTGGAGATGAAGAAGTTTGTCAAAAACATGATGTGTTTTAAACTTGATGAGGTATTGGTGCAAACTTGTGATGTTGGGTTAAAAAGGCTTGAAACACTTGTGGGTTTGTGAACCGATTTTAACTAAGTGGTGTGTACCTATGTGTTGGTATTTTAGGGTGTAAGAAACATGAGTAAGTGTTCTTTAATACATTTTGACAAAAGAAAATTGTGTGAATAAATTTCTTTTCACCTTAATTGGTGGACATCCAACATAATGTGTAATGCATCGAATGAAGAATGACGATAAAATGTTTAGGAGGTTGCAGGTTAATGAAAGCGATGAGTTTAGTAATGTTTTTGCAGATGTTGGTTAGCATACAAGGAACTTCATCCTTTAAGTTACGTAGCTCTTCTCTATCAATGCGAGATGATCGCATAACGAGGCATGTGGTTTTCTCATAGGAGGTGGAAAGGATTAGAGTATTGTTATAGCTAAATAGTACTGGAGGTGATTTTTGAAAAGCGGAAACAATAATTAAATTTGGAAAGAGGTCGATTGAAAGATATACAAATGCAATGCCAAGCCTCTAAAACTTAATTCTATATGCTTTAAAAACTATATGCAAGTGAATGTGTCCCATAAACATATTACTAATCTAAGAATAAAGGGATTACAATTATGCGAAATAGGCATATAAAAGTTAGAACGAAGTGAGATAACAAATAATTTGTTATCAACCTATAATACAAAAGTGTTAGTGATAAAAGATGCGAATATGATAGAAATCATAAGATGACATCCTATATAAAAAAAACAACATATTCGACTACTAGACAAAAAGTTAGCACATAGCAAGATAGCATCAAGACAAATAATCATATTATGCAAGAACATGACATTATATGAAATACTTCATTATGATCGAGATTGTTTTGTCGTTAGGCTTAGACATTTAAGTATACTTAGCTATAAGTAAATACGACAATCTATGTGATTAATATGTAGCATAAAAAGACTTTTAAAACTTTATCATACCAAAAGCACTGTCACAACTCGTAATTTCAGGCCATTTTTCCGAACCTCGACAATTTACTATTCACGAGTTACTATTCATTTTTACTATTCACTGGCACTATTCATTCCAAAATTTTTATTTCATATTCTCGTAAGTTAAACTATTTTAATGATAACCCGAGATTTTGGAACTCGTCGGAGAATTTCTGCAAGAATCACGAAACCGTGTCCGAGACTTACTTTAAGGTTTAAACGTCATTTAGGCATCCCGATATGTCCAAACAACATTGCCAACAAGAGAAATATATGTTTTCCACCTTCCGGGACATTTTCATGAATTTAGGAATTTTAGGATACCCGGTTTTAAGTTTTGTGACTTTACGACTTACAGTTAGCAATTAACGGGACCAAAACTCACTCCGTAAGTCCAGATAAGTATCCAGCCTAAAATATATAGATATTTTCTGAAAAATATCTAGATATTTCAAAGACCTAGTGAAATTACCATTTTACCCTTCCATCAAAATTACCAAAATGCCATTGGACTATATAAAGCATAAACTAGCTTATTTTTAGGAAAAAAATCACAAATCCTCTCTCCCTTCCCTCTCTAGCTCACGGCACAACCACAAGACCAAGGAGATCCCATAATTTTTCCAAGATCGAGTGTTAGACATGTCCCAAATACCTTCCTTGTTAGAGTTTTGCAATAAAAACTCCAAGGTTGTGGTCATTTTTCATCCTAGCTCATCCAATCATCAAGTAAGCTTCAAGAACATCTTTCTAATCTTTTCATACTTTCAATCTATTGTTTTTCATGTTATATTGATGATTGATCATGCAAAATACAAGTTATCTATACCACTTTGTTCATTTTCATAATAAACCCTAGATCTATAAGTTTTATTAACATCCTTATGAGATCCTTGGTAGATTAGCAAGGTTGATGATGTTTAGGACCCCATGACACCCTAAGAAGATGTATGGTAGGATTTGGGATCATTTGAAGTTGTTTGGTTGGTTTTTGAACAAGTTAGCAACTAGGAAAACCAAGTTTTGACACTTATAGAAAGTTGCTGTCCCATTTTGCAAAACGTGGGAAACTCAGGGGCTAGGGTGTAACTTTGGACCAAAGATTTAGAAAATACATTCCCAGACGAAACTATGGCCGAAAGAATGGATAAAAACCGAGTTATAACGAAGGAGATACGAAGTTTTAAAGTTAGACAACACAAAAACTATTTTCTGAAAATAGCTTGCTGATGAACAGTACTCACGGGCAAATTTGAGCATAAAACTTGATCTAGCCGTCCCGACTTACCAAAAATAGGTTAGTACGTTGTCCCACGATTCCGGGGATATAAAGAACATAGAAAACGGACTTATAACGACCAAGATATACACGTTTGAAAACCCGGCGAAACTTATTTAATTTTGACCGCTTCTAATAGCAAAATATATTCCAAGTGTAAAACAGTTTTTCTTTCAAGTCACCATGTTGCGAGCTATTTTCCCGTTGATCGAGTCATGTATGACCAAAAGTCAAAGGAGACGGCTGAGAGATTATGTTACAAGGATTTCAAAAACGTCAAGTTCTATTCCTAACTCTTAACGTACAATATTTTGCGACTAGTTTTGCGAGGCCGTTTGGTCATATTTTCACAAGTTGTAAAAAGGGTTATTTTGCGGCGAAACTATTTTATTTGGCGATAAAACATCAAACGAGGATCATAGAGTATCATTTCAACATATTTACACGAAAAGTAGTTCATGACTTAGCGAGACGTCAAAAATGTAGTTTTCAACGATAAACGTTATTTTCAAAACTAACGAGTGGTATCGTTAACATACGTAATTGCATGAGTAGAATCATTTCATTTGCTTACCTTAGATCATATCATTCATAATAGGTCGCGGTTAGAGATCGAGCCTCATTTCATCTTATCCATTATTATCATTGTTGCTATCGCATCAGGTGAGTTTCATAGCCCCTACTTTTATACGTTTTGAATTACTTTTGGGGGAGATACATGCTTAAATTACTTTTCTCGTTTATCAAATACGTTTTGCATTGGTATGCAAGTCATCTATTCTATTGTGCATTGGTATGCAAGTCAACTATTACGTTTTGCATTGGTATGCAAGTCAACTATTACGTTTTGCATTGGTATGCAAGTCAACTATTACATTGTGCATTGGTATGCAAGTCATCTATTCTATTGTGCATTGGTATGCAAGTCATCTATCCTAGACATACTATGTTAGCATTGGGTTGTAAACACACAGGTTGCAAGTCTTGAATGGGCAGGGCTTGGAACTGAGTGGATTTACAATGCCTATGCTATGGAAACTTTCTTTAAACGCTTTTCAACTTATTTATAACAAACTCTATGAACTCACCAACCTCGTGTTGACACTTTAGCATGTATTTTCAGGAACCAAGCAATAGCACGCTACTGGAGGCTTTTGGCAGGGCATGGCATGGTCATAGGAGACTCTGATAAACATTTGGGACCGCTTAACTTATTTTATGGGCCAACTTCCGCACCACTTTTCATAATGTAAATTAACACTTTTGACTTCTCAAATATATTCTAAATGATTGATGTGAAAACCGTTCTTTACACTTGTGTTGTGATACCAATTGAGTTGCACCCCAGTGGCATGTATGCTTCCGCTGGACCCGATTTTGGGGGTGTGACAAGACTTTTAAAACTTTATCATACCAAAAGCACTTTGATAAATTATAAGTGCACACGTGGCAAACGAATAGTGTGACAAAGTCACAAAAGAAGCAAGACGAAAGATTCATGCAAACCATTATAACATTTTGGAACATGTATCATTTAGGCTATTTTACGAAAAGGCTTAATGAATGTCAGCAAGAGACAAGAGCTTTCAAATATTGAAACATCATACACACATCATAAGGATCATTCTTAGAATCATTATCAATTTTGAGTTTGTGCTTAAGAATGTTCAGAACTTGGTCAGAAGGATGACCAAGCCTATTATGCCATATACACTTAGATAAACAACAAACTTGAATGTTATTAGTTAACTTTTTACCTGTATTAAGAAAATACAGCCCATTACTTTGATTACCAGTCCCCATCTGGGTCTTTAGAATAGGGTCCTGAAGAATACAAACATCTTCATCAAAAATGACTTTGCATTTATTATCTTTGTTAAGCTTGTGAACAGACAACAAGCTAACTTGATATCCAGGTACAACCAGGACATTATTAATAACCAATTTATCAGTCAATTTTAAACTCCCAACATGGGTAACCTTAGCTTTAGTACCATTAGGATGACCAACAGTCATATTTAGGTTAGATACGTCAACCACATTAAACGTGTTCAACACTGTGTAAGTCACATGTTGACTTGCACCAGAGTCAATTATCCAACCAATATATATATTGTAAGTACTTATGTTGGTATTATGATTAAAAAACTTAGAATGGCTAAAGCTAATAACATAGTTAATACCTGCAATGTTTGTAGGCATACTGTTGCACCCAGATTTGTCACTGATCAAAGCCATTAGCCTTTGATACTGTTCATCTGTAAATGAGTTAGATGAACCAGCAGGCCTATCCTTATGCCCTGAAACAGTATTGCTACTAGCATTGTTTTGATTAGTGCCATTTTTCTTTTGAAAACCAAATGGATATCCAACTAGCTCAAAACATCTATCAGTAGTATGTCCATTTCTTTTACAATGAGTACAGACCAAATTAGGCCTATTAAGCCTTCTAGATTGAGTATTATTATTATTATTAACATTTTTGCTCACAGACCACTCATTATATTTTTGATTAGATTTGGATGCAAATGTAGAGTTATCAGATTTAGAACCTGAATGAGATGGAGTACTCCTATGAGACTCATCTTTTGACAGAGTGGCAAAGGCACTCTTAACATCAGGAATAGGATCAGTGGTAAGGATAATGCTCCTAATGGGAGCATAAACCTCATCCAGACCCATAAGAAACTGCATCAGCTTAATGAGCTGATTGTGTTTCTTGAGTTTCTCAGAACCTGCACAAGTGCAGTCAGGCAAATCCACAAAGGAGTCATATTGCCTCCATAATGCATTAAATTTTAGATAGTATTCTGAAAAAGGAATGCCAGATTGAGTGAATGAATGTATTTTAAAATGCATATTGAATATTATGGAACCATTTTCTTTATTATATGTTTCTTCCAATTCATCCCATACAGTTTTAGCATTTTTAGAAAAAACTTGTCCCATAAACACATCTTGAGAAACACAGCCAAGAATCCAAGATAAAACCACAGAGTTACACCTATCCCATTGTTCTTGCATAAAACCAGCCTCAGTAGGTCTGGGAATTTTACCATTTATGAAACCAAGTTTATTTTTAGTGTGAATAGCTAGTTTAATAGCAGCAGACCAAACTTTGTAGTTTTCAGGACCTTCCAATTTAAAACTTATCAAAGGAATTCCACTAGTATCACTACTATGCAAGAACATAGGGTCAAACTAATCAAGTTTATCACCTGATCCCCCAGCTTCATCACCATTTTTCCCAACCATGATGATGAATCAGAAAAATAACAAAAAATAAGCAAATACACCTTATATCGCCTACAATTACAAGTAACCACCAATAACCAACAACTCCAACACAAACAAGTCCTTTAACCTACACTTCTCCATAGATCTAAAACACTAGAAAAAAATTTCCTAAGAGAAAAGAGAGTGAGTGGTGTTACAGTGCACGCAACTCCAAGCAATTGATCAAGAAGATCAATCAAATCAATAAGCAGCAGAATGAGAACCTTAGTACCTGAAACAAATCAAAAGAAACAAATGAGAAAGAAGTTATGTGCACTCACTCAACAGAAACAACAAATCAAACTACCAATTGCAACCAAAATAAACAAAAAACAACTCTAATTCTGAATTAGGGTTTGATACAGTAAACCCTAATTTTGACGACACACCAATAATATCAAGATCTATGAGATCTTGAACAAAATCAACCGATGAATACACGTTAATCACTAACAAGAACACCAGAATGAAAACCCCCAATTTTTAGAAAACCCTAAAAATTGAAAACAATCAATCGACCTTCAATTGATACCCAAAACAATTGATTCAATCACTAATTGATTGAATTACACAACGATCTAATAAGATCTGACCAATAATCAAACAACCCCCAAATTTGATTGAAACCCTAATTTCACAAAAATCGATTTTCTGATCAAAAACTTTGTATCAAAACCAACCTGTCTCTGATACCATGTTAAAAGTATACAAAGTTATGATCAAACACAATGAACCAGTTAAACAAAACAAGTTTTATTACGAATCAACTCAACCAACCACCCCTTATAGTTGATTCATTTATGAGTTTTACAATACAAGAAAAATAGAGAGTTTAGATTACAAAGAAATTTAACAACTAAACGAATACAACTGTGTGTAAAAAGCACACAGTGAAAACCCAAAAAACTATCTAATAATAAGAGAATGAGATCTTTTATAGCTACACTTGATTGAGTATTCTTCACTTGTCACTTTAGCTCCTTCAAGTTTTTTCCAGCTTGCACCTTTAGTCCTTGTACTTTAGAACTCCATTTATTAGCTAAAATACAAACAACACAACTTCCACAAATTGCACAATAAGCCCTCAACTTATTACACAACTTATTACACAAC